>JAXCGZ010017253.1:5000-10000 GCA_037179515.1 Halocaridina rubra | reverse complement strand
TAGGTATGTATGAACGTATGTATGCACTTGTGTATGTATTTATATATGTATGTATGTATGCATGTATGTATGTATGTATGTATGTATGTATGTATGTATGTATGTATGTATGTATGTATGTATGTATGTATGTATGTATGTATGTATGTATGTATGTATGTATGTATGTATGTATGTATGTATGTATGTATGTATGTATGTATGTATGTATGTATGTATGTATGTATGTATGTATGCATGTGTGTATGCATGTATGTATGTATGTATGTTTGTATGCATGTATGTATGCATGTATGTATGCATGCATATATATATGTGTGTATGCATGTATGTATGCATGTATGTATATATGTAGGTAGGTAGGTATGTATATATATAGGTAGGTAGGTATGTATGTGTGTATGCATTCAACTGTGTATGTATTAATGTATGCTTGTATGTTTGTATGTATGTTTGTATGTATGTATGTATGTATGTATGTATGTATGTATGTATGTATGTATGTATGTATGTATGTATGTATGTATGTATGTATGTATGTATGTATGTATGTATGTATGTATGTATGTATGTATGTACGTATGTATGTATGTATGCATGTATTTATGTATGTATGTATTTAAGTATGTATGTATGTATGTATGTATATATATATATATATATATATATATATATATATATATATATATATATATATATATATATATATATATATATATATATATATATATATATATATATATATATATATATATATATATATATATATATATATATATATATATATATATATATATATATATATATATATATATATATATATATATATATACATATATATATATATATATATATATATATATATATATATATATATATATATATATATATATATATATATATATATATATATATATATATATATATATATATATATATATATATATATATATATATATATATATATATATATATATATATATATATATATATATATATATATATATATATATATATATATATATATATATATATATATATATATATATATATATATATATATATATATATATATATATATATATATATATATATATATATATATATATATATATATATATATATATATATATATATATATATATATATATATATATATATATATATATATATATATATATATATATATATATATATATATATATATATATATATATATATATATATATATATATATATATATATATATATATATATATATATATATATATATATATATATATATATATATATATATATATATATATATATATATATATATATATATATATATATATATATATATATATATATATATATATATATATATATATATATATATATATATATATTTATATATATATATATATATATATATATATATAGAGAGAGAGAGAGAGAGAGAGAGAGAGAGAGAGAGAGAGAGAGAGAGAGAGAGAGAGAGAGAGAGAGAGAGAGAGAGAGAGAGAGCGAGAAATATGCCACTGTAAGGTCGCGTATGTAAGTGCATAAATACGCATGCATATGAGCACTTGTATATTTTCATATATAGATTTTTTACATTACATGTTAAAATTACAGTTTGTGTGGTTGTCGCTAAGAAGTGTGGAATACTTATTCCATATCAAAGCCAACTTTAAAACTTAGGCCGCATGTACCCTTAATTTATCCAGGTCACTTCATAAAGATTGAAAAGTGAGAAAGTTATGTTGAAAAGAAAATGAGAGAACCAGAGAAGGATGGAAAATGTGGAGTTAGTGGATCAGGAAGATGACCATACATGAATAAGATATGACAGGAATTCACCAGTGGTTCTTGACTTGTGGAAGCCATACTGATGATCAGAGATAAGCGAGTTATATTCAAGACTTTAAAAAAAATCAGAATTGAGCAAAGTTCCGAAAACTTCAGCGATAAATGAGGTTATGGCAATAGGATGGTATCTTGAAGGAATAGAGCGGTCACCCTTCTTAGGAACAGGTTGCAATTGAAGATGCTTCCAAGATGAAGAATTGATACTGGTTGGCAGAATGAGGCGAAAAAAATGGCAAAGCATGGGAGCCAATTCATCTGCAAACTCCTTAAGGAACCTTCCCGGGATACCATCATGACCAGATGCTTTGTTCATCTTTATCGAGCAAAGAACCTCATGAACTTTGCGTGAAGCAAGGATGAGGGATGGGATAAGGTTAGAGAGGAACAATGAATGTGGGACATGTGCACTAGAATCATTTACGAAAAGTTGGCAGAAAAATGAAAGCCAAAGAGAGTGGCTTTGTCAATGGGAAAGTAAGCTATAGAACTATCGGAACGGATGAGACGGGGAAAGCCTGAGTTACAAAAATTTTTGGAGAGGTGTTTGGCTAAGACCAGAAACATTTGTAAGTGGGAGTGGAGTTAAGCTCATCAATTTCCTTTTCATAAAGGAATATTTAGATCTCGAATCTGAGCAGTACAGCGATTCCTAGCTACAATAAAAGTAGAGTGAGTTAAATCAGAAAGAGAGGCTTAGTATGCCCAGTGTGCCCGATTCCTGGCCTGAATTGCCATGGAGCAAGCATGGTCAAACCAAGGATTAGAAGGAGAAATAGTTTTTATAGAGGAGGGATGATCGCCTTCATTCCCGAGGTTATTATCACAGCAACTTTTGAGGCTACCTAATCCGGGAAGTCAAAGAGGAAATTACGCAAATTTTCACGTTGGGTACACTCAAAGTGCCAAAGGCAGCTCTGAGTAGGAGGAATTGATGGAGGGGGAGCGAAAATGGAATAGATTGAGATCACAGAATGGTCAGATTTACCAATAGGGGAAAGCACAGAATATGAGTAGTTTGATGGATTAGAAGCAAGAAATATGTCAAGAGTGTTGGCTGAATGCTTGTGTCGGGTAGGAACCAGAGTAGAATATTTGCTAAATTGCTCCAGATCTTGAGTAACAGAGAAAGCAAGGGCCTCACATCCTCCCACTTCAATTTGAGATGAAGTAAGCCACTAACTGTGGTGTACATTGAAATCCCCAATATAGAGAACTTCAGCATATTGGTGAGAAGACAGCAAGGATTGATGGCAAGAGGACAGATATTCAAAGACAGACACAAAGCCAGTAGAGTTTGGAAAGCAGTAGCCGAAGCAAAGGAATATAGTGGTAGTTTAGAGATAGATTTTCAGCCAGAGAATATCAAAGTCAGGAGATTCAAGGTCCATGAGCTTTGCAATAGGAGTGTTAGTGTTGCAGTAGGCACAGACCTCATCTTTAGAATGAAAACGAGTATACAGGTTATAGTGAGAAATTTGAAATGGGTCAGTGGAAGCATGGTTAGACAGCTGGGTTTCATACAGAAGGAAAAGGTTAATGAGAGATGTACCCAAATGCTGTTCCATGGACGAAAGATTAGAGATCAGACCACGAATATTAGGAAAGTGAAGACTGAAAGAAAGCAGATCTATTAGGTACTAGGTCAAGGGAATATCCATTACTATCACCAAGCATGTCTACCCTCACGCCAGTAATAGAGTCAACAAGATCCCAGGAGATTCTTAGCACCCCTCTATGCCAAGTACTGGGTGCCATAAACAGTGGATCTTCCATAAGTGTAGCAAAAATGAGGAAAAAGAGGGCAAAAATGAATTGATATGGGGAGTGTAGTGACTTGTGTATCGAATACGTCAGAATATTAAGTGTAAATGTAAGAAATAGAAAAGAACAGTACCCAAAGGAAGATTCAGCCTTGGGCAGTCTGGACCAGTCCTAGTTGAATCCGTAGTACCTTCAATCGTGCAACAATATTGTCTTATATTAGGAAATATCATTACTGATGCAGTGTTTTGCTTCGATAATGCTCATGGAAAATTATAGCAAAGGCAGGAATGAGTTACATTGTGTATTTGTAGATTTAAAGAAGGTGTTTGATTGCATGCTGAGAGAGTAATTGTGACATTGTATTCAGAAAAGAATAGCAGCAGAGAAGCATATGCAAGGCGGTGCAAGATATGTATAAGAACTGTTTAACAGCGGTGAGAAGTGCAGCAGTGTTGATGGATTGGTTCAAAGTAGCAGTAAGATTGCATCAAGGATCGAGCCTGTACACTCTCTTGATTGCAATAATAATGTACAGGTTGACAGACAAGATCAGACAGGAGTCACCATGGTTTATGATGCTTGCAGGTGACATTGTGATATGTAGCGAGAGTGCGGAACAGGTTGAGGTTAGCTTTGAGAGGTGAAAGTATGCACTGGAAAGGAGAGGAATGAAAGTCAGTCAGAGCAAGTCAAAGTACATGAGTGTAAATGAGAGAGAGGGCAGTGAATTGGTGTGGTTGCAATGCATAGAGGTGTCAAAGGTGGATGAGGTTAAGTATTTGGGGTAAATTTTTCAAAGGAATAAACAATATGATAGAGAAGTGCAGAAGATAGTGCAAGCAGGATGAATTGGATGGAGAAGAGTGACAGAATTTATATGTGCAAAAAGGGTAGCTTCAAGAGTGAAAGGAAAAGTTTACAAGATGGTAGTAAGACCTGCTATGTTGTATAGTTTAAAAACAGTCCCACTCAAAATAAGACAGGAGGCAGAGTTGAAGGTGGCAGAGATGAATATGCTGCGGTTTTCTCTGGACGTAACGATGATGGACAGGACAAACAATGGATATATAAAAGGAACAGCGCAAGTAGTAAGATTTGAGAACATGGTGAGAGAGGCGAGACTGAGATAGTTTGGGTATGTTATGAGAATAAGCGAGGAGTATGTTGAGAGAAGGCTGCTGAGGATAGAGCTTCCAGACAAAAGGAGGAAAGATAGGTTAAAGAAGGTATTTAAGGATCTGTTGAGGGAGGAACTGAGAGTTTATAATATGACAGAGGGGGATGCAGGGGATAGGGCGATATGAAGACGATTTATCTACTCTGGTGACCCCTGATGGGAGAAACCGAAGGACTTGATGACTTCATAAAATTTTTTGTTTCAG
>JAXCGZ010017252.1:87500-92500 GCA_037179515.1 Halocaridina rubra | reverse complement strand
ATATATATATATATATATATATATATATATATATATATATATATATATATATATATATATATATATATATATATATATATATATATATATATATATATATATATATATATATATATATATATATATATATATATATATGCATATATATGTGTGCATATATATATATATATATATATATATATATATATATATATATATATATATATATATATATATATATATATATATATATATATATATATATATATATATATATATATATATATATATATATATATATATATATATATATATATATATATATATATATGTATATATATATATATATATATATATATATATATATATATATATATATATATATATATATATATATATATATATATATATATATATATATATATATATATATATATATATATATATATATATATATATATATATATATATATATATATATATATATATATATATATATATATATATATATATATATATATATATATATATATATATATATATATATATATATATATATATATATATATATATATATATATATATATATATATATATATATATATATATGCCATTCAAATAAAGACATATTTTGTTATGAAAGCCATTGCGGAACTTTGTCAAAAGTCATGGCTCAAATGATTGTCAGGGAATAAAAATGGAGTTAACTACTCTCTCTCTCTCTCTCTCTCTCTCTCTCTCTCTCTCTCTCTCTCTCTCTCTCTCTCTCTCTCTCTCTCTCTCTCTCTCTCTCTCTCTCTCCTCTCTCTCTCTCTCTCTCTCTCTCGCTTTGGACATATTTTTAGTTCTTTTTCCCCTAATATACCCAGACAATCTCATCCCAAACCTTTTTTTTTTGAGAGGGATGAAGTAATTTTTTTTCAAAATGCTCAACAGTGTTTTTATGCCATGCAGCGGAAGGGCGTATTTACCTTTATTGAAGTCAGAAGCTATCAAGATGCTCTTCATTACGTACACCATTGACGTCTACTGTTGTGTTCACAGACTGCTGTGTTAGCAAGGGTTACCACACGAGTGATTGAGATTGGCAAATAATTATCTTTATTTTTTTTTTAAGAAACATGAAATAAATATTTCATCATCTCATTAGGTTTATTTGAATTAACTATTGAACTGAAGTGTCTTCAGAGACATACAAACAGACACATACTTGCACTCACATGTAAACATATTTTTTCTTACTATTGAATTATTTTTCTTTAAAAGACAGAATGTAATATATAATTAGTATTCAGAGGGACTGGGAATCCCCTCTTCTGTATATTTCATCCTACGAATGGCCATGAAATGAGATGGAAGGAGAAACCCAGCCAGAATCCTAGTAACTGGTTCTGTGAATGTACTTGGTTGTGGTGTAAATGAAAGTAAGAGGGAGGTGGTAGGGAGTGTGCTTGTGGAGAGAGAGAGAGATGTATGTACTTGCAATGAGCGAAACTAAGGTAAAAGGGAATGGTGAGGTGACATTTGAGAGTTTGGTATGTAGGATGTCTGAAGTTGAGAGAGGAAGTGGCAGAAAGGGAGTGGCTCTGTTTGTAAGTGAACAGATAAATAAGTGTGTGGTAGAATGGAAGGAAGAATGGATCATGTCAAGATTAGCGAACCACTCATAACAGGGTTTGCTATTCTTTACAAGAGGATTATTGGGTTCGTTATTCTTTGCATGGGAATAATGGAGTTCGCTGTTCTATTCATGAACACTTCGGTTCCAGACATTTCAATAACTGCTTAATTTTCAAAGCTTCTGTTCACTAGTTAACCTTGTTGTGAAACCAATACTTTCGAAGCTTCTGTTTACTAGATGCACTGGTATATGGAAATAGTTGAGCACAGAGACCACCAGGCACTCCTGCCAATAATCGAAAAAGTCGTGAGACCTGGATCAAATATTCACTGCGATGAATGGCGAGCTTACAGAAATCTAGCCCATAATCCAAACTGCCACAACAGAACTGTCAACCATTCTTTACACTCCGTTGACCCACAGACAGGCATTCACACACAACATATAGAATCATACTGGGTAAAGCACAAAAAAAAGCGCAGACACACTTTTCTACAAGGTTATTTAAATCAGTTCAATTGGATGGAACAAAATACAGTTGATAGGTTATCAGGGCTCTATAATGCAATCGCCATGCAGTATCCTCTCAATAACTAAGTTTTTTAAAATATTTTTTTTTATGGAAATTGAATATTATGTTAGTTTAATTGTTCATTCGTCAATAAATAAGTTCATAAAACATATTTTGTCAAAGGTTTACTTTTCTTTACATGAAAACATTTGGGTTGGCCATTCTTTACATGGGAATCATTTGGTTCGCTGTTCTTGACATGGAGATGTTGGGTTCGCTAATCCTAACATGATCCGGAAGTATCATCTCCATTATTAGTAGCTAAAATGAGGCTGGGATGAGAGGTTTGGCCGTTTGTGAGCGCATATGGCACTAACAGTGAAAGAAGTGAGGAAGAAAGAAAAGAAATTTGGATGAAATTAAACGGATGTGCTAAGACTTGGGAATGAATGTGAATGTGGTATTGATTGGCGAGTTGAATGCTAGAGTAGGGCATGAGCAAGTGGATGATGCAATTGGGAAGTACAGAATACCTAGTAGGAATGAGGGTGGAGAGAAAACGATAAAAATGTGAATCGAGTGAGATTTGTTGATTGTTAATACTGTAATTAAAAAGACGGCTGTGCACAAGTATGCTGGCCAGAGTTGATAATCGAAGAGTAGTTGCAGAGCATTAATGGATAATGTTGTTGTGGATAGGAGAGTGATTGGTAGAAAATTTGATGCAAATGTACTGAGAGGAGCTAGTGGTGGAATATCTGATCATTATTAACTGCAAAGTAGAGTGAGAGTGAGAGAAAAATGGAAAAAGATGAGAAGCGAGAGAAGAAGAGAGGTGTTAAAAGTGAATGAATCGTATAAGAAAGAGAAAGACTGTGAGAATAAGGCTAGTCTGAGAATATGTGGAATGTAGTGAAAGAGAAAGAGAAGGGGGAGTGGAAGAAGAAGGGGGCCGTTTCAAGGAGGAAGTTATGAAGTGTACCGAAGAATGGGCAGAAGGAGACTAACTGATGGATGTAGAGGGAAAGGTTGTGAATGGTGGAATGAGCAGTTGAGTGCAGTAGTGGCTGAAAAGAAGCAGGTAAATGAGGTATGGTTACAGGTAGACAATGTAGAGGCATATAAAAGGTATTGTGCAAAGAGGAGGTTAGCGAAGCACGTGGTGAGGGAGGCAATGAGAGGAGGGATGTAAGGTGAGGTAGATGCTTGCCTGAGAATTTTGAAATGAATAAAAAGACATTTTGGAAGGGAGTGAAAAGAGTGAGGAAAAGTAATTTTGGTAGAGAGGAGAGGGTGAAAGGAGCAGATGGACAATTGCTAGTAGATTAAATAAAGGTGAAGGATAGATGGGCTGGGTATTTCATCATACTGCCGAATGATGAAGATGATAAAGAGGCAGAGATTGTGACTGTGGGAAATGAATGGAGACTACCAGTGTTAGGTGATGAAAATGATAGAAAAATAACAAAAGAAGAGGTACATTGAGAGCAATGAAAGCAGATAAAGCACCAGGGAGAGATGGGTGTCATGTTGAATGCTTGTCAAAAGGTGGAAAGGCATTAGTAGAGTGGATGGTTAGGTTGTTGAATGCATGCTTCAGGAAAGAGAGGGTTCCAGTTGATTAGAGAAGTGCATGTGTAGTTTCACTTTATAAAGGGAAAGGAGATAAGTAAGAGTGTTGTAGTTTTAGAGGAATTAGTTTATTGAGTATAGCTAGTGAGTTATATAGAAGAGTGTTAATAGAGAGAATTAAGAAAGATACTGAGAGATTGATTGGGGAAGAACAGTGTGGGTTCAGGAGAGGGATAGTGGATAAGGTGTTTGTATTAAGACAGGTGTGTGAGAAATTCTTGGAGAAAGGTAGGGACTCTTTTTGGTCTTTTCTGAACTAGGAGAAAGAGCATGATATGGTAGATAGAAAGATGTTGTGGAGTGTGTTGTGACTGTATGGAATAAGTGGAAGATTGTTGAATACGGTGAAGAGTTTTTACATGAATAGTAGAGCATGTGTGGGAGTTGGGAAAGGTATGGGTGATTGGCTGAGGTGAATGTAGTGTAACGTCAAGGTTTTGTAAGGTTGCCATGGTTGTTTAATGTGTATATGGATGGAGTGATAAGGGCAATAAATGAAAGAATATTAGAGAGAGGATTTAAGCTAGTGGGTGATGATTGAAGGATGTAGAAATTGAATCAATACTATATGCAGATGATACTGTACTGGTGGCTGATGCAGAGAATGAACTGAATCATTTGATGACTGAGTTTGTTAGAGTGTGTGAAAGAAGGAGGTTGCAGGTGAATATTGATAAAAGTAAAGTCATGAGATGCACGAGGAGTGTAAATGTTGGCAGATCGAATGTAGAAGTGAATGGGGAGTTGCTTGAAGAAGCTGAGACTTTTAGGTATCTTTTGTCGCATATATCAAGGAGAGGACAAGTGGATGCTGATAGAAGTTATTGAGGAAATGGAGCAAGTTAATGTTTAGGGGAGTTGAAAAGTGTAATGATAAATAGATATTTGGGAATGAATGTAAAGAGAAGGGGGTATGAAGGTGTTATTGTTAGAGCAGGATTGTATGGAGCAGAGAATTGGAATGCAAGTGAAGATGAAAGGAACAAGTTGAATGTAATGGAGATGAGGTGTTTGATAAGTATGATTGGTGTACCTAGAATAGATAGAGTAAGAAATGAGGATGTCATACAGAGAACAGGTGTTGAAAGGAAGCTGTCAGATATGTTAACTCAGAGAGTGTTAACTTGGTTTGGACACATGGAAAGAATGATTGATGAAAGAACAGTGAAGAGAGTGTGGAGTGCAAAATGATTTGAGCTAGGTCAAGAGGAAGACCTTTAATGAGAAAGATGGATGGTGTGAAAAGGGCAATGAATG
>JAXCGZ010017252.1:72500-82500 GCA_037179515.1 Halocaridina rubra | reverse complement strand
TATATATATATATATATATATATATATATATATATATATATATATATATATATATATATATATATATATATATATATATATATATATATATATATATATATATATATATATATATATATATATATATATATATATATATATATATATATATATATATATATATATATATATATATATATATATATATATATATATATATATATATATATATATATATATATATATATATATGAATCATTTTTTACCCCGACCGGGACTCGAACTTAGGACTTATAATTATTAAGTAAATGCGCTACCAACTACACACCACAGAAGGTATAAAAGGAATCCTACCTTATAGCTTATATCTGCTAGACTTAGGGATGAACGCATTCTATCTGAACACCACTATATTCTTATTACAGATTCCCCAACCTCACTCGAGGCTTCATTTTAGCATTTAATTCAATTCCCAATCTCATTCGGGTCATACAATAACCTAGCAAGCACATTATATATGTTAAAACATGAATCATTTTTTACCCCGACCGGGACTCGAACCTAGGACTTATAATTACTAAGTCAAGGCACTACCAACTACACACCACAGAAGGTATAAAAGGAATCCAACTTTATAGCTTATATCTGCTATACTTAGGAATGAACGCATTCTATCTGAATGCCACTATGTTCATATTACAGATTCCCCAACCTCACTCGTGGCTTCATTTTAGCATTTAATTCAATTCCCAATCTCATTCGGGTCATACAATAACCAAGCAAGCACATTACATATGTGAAAACATGAATAATATTTTACCCCGACCGGGACTCGAACCAAGGACTTATAATTACTAAGTCAAGGCGCTACCAACTACACACCACAGAAGGTATAAAAGGAATCCAACCTTATAGCTTATATCTGCTATGCTTAGGAATGAACGCATTCTATCTGAATGCCACTATGTTCATATTACAGATTCCCCAACCTCAGTCGTGGCTTCATTTTAGCATTTAATTCAATTCCCAATCTCATTCGGTCATACAATAACCAAGCAAGCACATTACATATGTGGAAGCATGAATAATTTCCTACCCCGACCGGGACCCGAACCTGAGTATTTTAAGCACATGATTTTGGAGATAATGAATGCAGAGGAGAGTTACGGAGTGAACAAGGCAAGTAAATAATAGAAGGTTGGCTCATGGTAACAGAACCTTGGTGCAGTACCATAATTGAAGATATATTGGACTTAATTAAAACTGACCAACACAGCTCAGTGTAATATATTCCTTCAGTTGCGGTCCATCCTAAATACCCATGTCTATTCCGAATATTCTTGCCCAATCCTTATCTCTGTGTTTCTCTTTGCCTTCTTTTATTCTCATCTTTACTATATTTATAGAAGTTCACAACTCCTGGGTCCCTATTCCCGACATAAAGGGGTGCTAAGAATTTCTAGGGATTTTCTTTACTCCTCCATTATTGTGAGGGTAGATATGACTGGTGATAGTTATAGTCATACCCTCAACCTTGCACCTCCTAATAGATCCATTTTTCTTATTATAGGATCTCAAACATTCAGGGTTCGAACTCTAATCCATCGTCTCTGGAACAGAACTTGCGTACATTCCTCCCCAATGTCCCCCATCTCTCTGAAAACCAGCTATCTAGCCATGCATCCCCTGACCAATTTCAAATCTCATACTATGACCTGTATTCTCCTTTTCCTTCCAAAAGTAGGTTTTGTGCCTACTGTAAGACTGACTCACATATTGCAATGCTCATAGACCTTTAATCTACTGACTTTGATGTTCTAAGGATAAAGAACTATATCTCCACTAGCACTATTTTTTTTTTAGTTTGCTACTGCCCTGCTAACTCCACCAACTTTTTGCCCTTCTTTAAATATCTATCCTCTTACCATGAGTCCTTCCTAACTTCTCACCCGCATGGTGAAGCTCTCTACACTGGCGATTTCAATGTGCATCACAGTGAGTGGCATCATTCTACCTATATTGGTGGGTGGATATTATGACCTTGATTTTTCTGTCATGCACCATATGGAACATTTTATAAAACATCCTACACATGTTACCGATCCACCAAGACAATTCAGCTAACGTTCTTGACCTATCCATTACTTATAATTCTACAACCGTTTCATAGTCTGTATCTTTCACTCTAAGTAACTCTGACCAATCTTTGACCTCAATCTCTTTCATTTTCTCTCCCCCCTTCACTGTTCATCTTGGCAAGTTCTGTATTTGAACCACTAGTGTACTCAACATGAGAATTCGTGTAACTTTCTCCTTTATTTTTCATGAAATAGCTACTGCTTTTGGACCTGCAGCCATGTGCATGTGGTTCAAAAAGTTGGTGAAATAAAAACCTAGGGAATGGAGGCAATCATCCCTTCTTCTATCAAGCTTATTATCCCCTAATCCTTAACTTGGCAGTGCCTGCTCCATGGCTATTCATGCAAGTGATTAGGCATATCGGTCACCCAAAGCCTCACCTTCTGATTTAACTGATGGATAAGTATTACAGGTACTTATTGCTCCACTGCTCATATTCGTATATCAAAAGGTATCTTCTCAGAAGAAAATTAATGACCAGACCTCTTCTCCTACTGATAAATACTTCCGGTCCTTAGCCAAAATGATCTCCAAAAACATATGTACCTCAAACTTTCCAGCTCTCGTTCATTCTGACATTTCTTTAGCTTGCTCTATTCAATCTATCTGCTCAAAACTGTCCAAGACATGTGGAATTATGTATAAAATTCGCCATAACCTAACAAATGAGGCCTTAAAATTAATATACTATTCCCTGTGTTATCCTCTTATTATATACTGTTTGTCCATCTGGGGTTGTACTTGGCCGTCAATTGCAAGGGATGTATTTGCAACTCAGAAAAAACTGATCAGAACTATTACATATAGGGGAAAATATGACTCAACTTCCTCTTTATTCAAGGAGCTAAACTTGCTTAAATTAATTACTTGATGCAATATTTCTGTCTTATTATTATATATAATGATGTTGATGATAACAATCATAACAGAAGATTATTTATATCTATTCAACACAACCATGGAACTAGAGGTAACAATATAAATATGATATGTCTACAACCGAGAACAACCTTGTGCAAATTTTCTGTTCACTGTTTTGGCCCAAAATGTTGGTATGCATTTCCAGTAGATTTAAAAACAATCACTGGCATAACTTTATTTAAAAAGAAACTCAAACAGCATTTATTTACTAGGCAAAATCAAGCAGCTGTTGAATAATAATTAATACAGTATTGGTGCATCATTATGTCCAGATTAAGGTCAGGCTACTGTTTTGTTATAATACAAGATAAGTATGAGATTGCTATATTGGAGCTTTAGTTAACTATTGCCGTCATACTTTAAAGTATGTGAAATGTATATTAAACTGCCTGCCAAGGAGCGCTTGCTCAGCAGGCTAGTGCCTCTGAATATAAAGTACATATTTATTCCTGCATATATGCTAAATATTTGGCAATAAAATCTATGACTATTACTATGACTTACAAAGCCACTCTTCTGCAAGCAATTCCAACAGACCTGACACTTGTATTTTACCCCTCTCTTACCCTATGCCTTCCCCTATTCTTTCTGCATGCAAAGTACATAGGGTTCTTCACTCTCTAAAGACAAACAAGGCATCTGGACCTGACTGTATTACTGCAATGATCCTTAAGTAGCTTGAAGATGAACTGCTTCCTGTAATTTGCCGTGTTTTTCACCTTATTTGCTATTGAAAGCACGTTCTAGTTCAGGTGGTTCCAAAGAAGGGTGATAATTCTATTGCTTCCAACTACCAATCAATTGCCCTAACCTCAGCTATCACTACAGTATTCGAAATAGTTCTCAATTCTCACTTCTTGAAACATTTTGAATCCAACACTTTTATTTGCGATCACCAGTACAGTTTCCACAAGGCAAGATTCACTGGTGACCGCCTTTCCTATCTTACACATGCTTAGTCATCTTCTCTGAAGCCTCCTGGCTAGTACAGTGGTAACGCGCTGGCCTCGCATTCGCGAGGTCGACGGATCGCGCCTCGTCCAGGCAAGAGAGTTTAAGCTGTTTACTGGGGAGGTTACTGCTGTGGCTGGGCACCACAGTGGGGGGTTGGGGCCTGTGCCGGATGGCGACCACCCTATGGGTCCTCCATGACCCGTTCCACCCATCCGTGGGTGGAGAATCTAAAAAAAAAAAAAAAAAAAAATCTTCTCTGAAGAACAATGGTGACTCCTTGATATCTCTAAGGCTTTTGTTAAAGTATGGCACATGGCTCTTTTAGCCAAACTTCCTACTTATGGCTTTACCCCTTCTTTCTGTTCTCTGCTTTAGGTTTCCATTTTGATAATTTTATATCCGTAGCTGCTGATTGAGCAAGATGTTGCGTCAGCCAACAACTATAGTGTTTATCTACAGGATTTTGTTCTGACAGCTAATCTGCTCCTTCTCCTCATGAATAGGTTTCTTCAGTCGATACCATTCTTTCTTCTTCACACCTTTGCCGACAATTGTAATTCTAAACTTCATGTTTCCTCTGCCTTCAATTCATGACCTTCGTCTTCTGCTTTTATATCAGTCTCCTGTCACCCTTTATTCAACTCTCAGCTCTGATTTACAGAGTGTGGCAACCCAACAAATATTTAAATTTAATGCTCCCAAGTATCTGGTTATTATTTTTGAAAATAACGTGATTTATCCTCTTAATTCTCTTAACATGCTAGAAATTCATACAGCTTCTACCTTATTTTGGAAGCGTCTCCAATCCATTGCCGACTATTCTACCCTTCATTTTTCCTCTGCCCTCTCTTCACAACCTTCATTTACTACTTGTAATCAGTCTCACATCACTCTTTCTTCAACCTCATTTCCGTTTTACAGAGAGTATCTGAGTGGGGCACCCAATATTTAGTTAACTTTTTTGCCTCTGAAACAACTTATGACTATCTCTTTTTATTTTCTTCTCCTCCTGATAGCCCTATTGTCTTCGGAGCTAATGAAATGTACCCCCTTAATTCTATCAACATAATAGGAATCCAGACAGCCTCTACTTTGTCTTGGAGGAATCACATAATCCAAATTTCCTAATTGCATCTAAAAAAATTTGAGTACTGCTTCGTTCTCATTATTACTTTTCCTCTTTTCAGTTACATAAGATCTATGAAGGCCATATCTCTCCTTGCTTAGAATATTGCTCCACATCGGGGGTGCTTCTTCCATGCTTTTCTAATCATAAACTAATCTAGATTTCCTTTCTCTTTACAATAAGGTATCGTCCCTTTCTCGTTTCTATCGCTACTACTTCCATCACTGCTCTGATTAGTTGGCGAGATGCATCCCTCCTGATCTGAAATCATGTAATATATGAAAAACGACGTCATCTCATGGGTACTATGCGGAGGTTTGAAGCTCACGTTTTAGTCAGTTTAGCAACTTTTTCCCATCCACCTCCAGAGTCTTGGACTTTCTTCCTCCTTTTATATTTACTAATTCTTATGACGTGTCTTCCTTCAAAAGCAGATCTATCATCATCACATGGCTTAATACTGCCATATCTCTATGTAATCATTACTTCAACTATTCTTTCAGCCTTTACTTATTCTGCTGTGCATCATTCTCTTATAAGTGCCATGTCTAAAAACTTCTAATTTTTCTTCGTCTCAGTATTTTCTTGGTGCCTCTGCCTGATGAGGTTAGCTTTCTTGCCTGTCCCAGTGTCACACTTATATTAACAGGACAAGATTGAAGTTCCTACTGGTGAGGTGTTGGAATAGAATTACAGAGTTGTGAAAAAAATAATAAATTAAGAAATGAGTAGGTGTAACAGAGAATAGGTGTTAGAAGAAAATAGTTTGATGAGTTAAAAAAGTTAGCACTGAAGTAGTTTTAGCATATAGAAATATTGAATGACGAACGTCTATCAAAGAAAATATAGAGTGAAAAAGTAAGTGAGGTATGGTAAAGAATAAGACCGAGTGAGTGAATAAATAAACCAAAATAATTACAATTCTGGTGTTGTATTTATAGCTTACAACATTTTGCAGTGATAAAGAAGTCATAAACCCCCACAATATTTTAGGTATTCACATCAGTAAGTGCCTTTTTATGGTCTTTTGTAATAGTCTAACGACCATGGGACCATAAATATAAGTAGATAGGCCAGCGAAGGCTACTTTTAGTCCATTGCAGCCTTTCACAGACCATGGTCATAAATATGTGTTGGAATGGATGCAAATTTCTGGGTTTTATACGTATTTGGGATGTTTAAAATGCATATATATGTACTCTCTTCTCAATTCAATGAAACTAAATGCATTGCATATGTGCAATCATCTATTGCTTAGCTTATGAATTACTTACAGAGTGTAGGCCTCGTGCAAAGCCATCAAGT
The DNA here is from genome assembly GCA_037179515.1 of Halocaridina rubra. Taxonomy (NCBI): domain Eukaryota; kingdom Metazoa; phylum Arthropoda; class Malacostraca; order Decapoda; family Atyidae; genus Halocaridina; species Halocaridina rubra. The sequence continues at coordinate 76,076 of JAXCGZ010017252.1, read as the reverse complement.
TTGCAATGGAAGCATTTTCTTTTAACTCATATGACTATTTCCACAGCTCCTTGTGCTTTTTTTTTTATGGAAATTCAAGTTAGTTTTTGGAAAAATCGTTACTCTAAGCGTCAAACTGTGAAGTGCGTTATATATATATATATATATATATATATATATATATATATATATATATATATATATATATATATATATATATATATATATATATATATATATATATATATATATATATATATATATATATATATATATATATATATATATATATATATATATATATATATATATATATATATATATATATATATATATATATATATATATATATATATATATATATATATATATATATATATATATATATATATATATATATATCATTTTTTACCCCGACCGGGACTCGAACCTAGGACTTATTTAACCTTCTGTGGTGTAGTGGTAGCACCTTGACTTAGTAATCATAAGTCCTAGGTTTGAGTCCCGGTCGGGGTAAAAAATGATTCATGTTTTCACATATGTAATGTGCTTATTTGTTTATATATATATATATATATATATATATATATATATATATATATATATATATATATATATATATATATATATATATATATATATATATATATATATATATATATATATATATATATATATATATATATATATATATATATATATATATATATATATATATATATATATATATATATATATATATATCTTTTCTTTATTTTTATTGCTGTCTTCCTTTTCCATTTTATCCTGTTCTTGTTTATCATATCTTCTTCCATTTCCCTTTCTTCTCCTCCAGTTCACAGTTCCATTGTTTAACTCCTCTTTCTTCATTTCTCTTATCATTCCTTCCACTTAACCTCCTCTTCCTTCTACTTACCATTAGCCTCCTTGCTATTTTTAGCCTGCTTCTTTTCATTTTTATTCCCTATGCCTGTCTTCCTTCCTTCTTTCCTCTTGTTTTTATTGTTATTGTTATCTTATTCTCACTCCTTTTTCTTCACCTCCTCACCGTTGATTCCATCTTCATTCTCATTCCTTATCCTCCTCAATATTTCTTTCCTTTAACCTATTCTTCCTTTTTATTAACCATTTTATTGTGTTTCCCTAAGTGTCTTCCTCCCTTTGACCTCCTCTTGCTTTCACTACCTTCATGTCTTCTTATTACCACTGGCACTGTATGTGGCTTACCATATTCTTTGTCTATTCAAAATTTTCCTTCCCACACTATCACGCCTTTTAAACCAGAGCTGTAGAAGACATGTATGTAAATCTGTTAAATCTGTTTAATTTGTAGTTATCTACGCATTTGCCTGCTCATTACGTGTAGTCTAGTCGGAAGAGGTGTCCACGTGCATCTAGTGGCATTTTTGTTGACACCTGTTTTATTCAATTCTTTGAAGTGTATACTTTAAGATTTTGACAGGTAACAGGTTCAAATAATGTCCCACGGGGTTAATTTTTACCCTTTATTACAAATAATTGGTATGTGGACGCGAACCCTAGAAACAGAAAGTTGCCTAACTGTTGAACTAAGCAACTTGCAAGGACAAATGAACACATTTTCCCATACAATTTTGACCCAAGAAATCCATTGAAATATATATTTTTAAGTTTTAAACACATTTTGACTCAATATCGGAAGAAACTCCCCCCAAAAAATGGAAAATAATAAGAGTTTTTAAAGATATTTTTGTCTATATACTTTGATGAAAAGTGAAAGTCCTTTAAAATCATCTTAAAACATGCAAATAAGTTCCAAATCCATGTTCTAGCATTTGCTTAAGTCATCTTTGCCCTATACTACTAACGAGCACCATCACCATCATCATCAGAAAAGAGATAGTCAAAGTCTATCACTTGGATATCCATCTCTTCCTCATCATCACAATCATAATCTTCACCCTCCTCAACCACAGTCTCTGAGTTGTTGTTTCTAAGCTTTTCCTTTTCTGACTCCTCACTGTGTGCCAGTATCTCGATGAGAAGAGGAGGGAGAATAGGTCCAACTTATCTGTAGTTAGATTGCTGTACATGAGGGATGGGGTCAGACCTTGGGAGGAGGCAGGCATTCAAGGTCCACTTTGGAGTGCAAGCTCAGGACTTCATCAGGACCCACATTTTTTGCAGCATCTTGGCACTCACGTCATCACCGGACTTTATTTGAGAATAGCCATAAATGAGACTGGTGAATGCCTCCATCTCCTGCAACAGTCCATCTGGCACCTACCACGATGTGCCAAGTTTGCTAAAAGCATTTTGATACTTAAGGTTCTTCTGCAGTTTCTTCAGTGGATTCACCTTGCCCTTGCCTTTGAATGCACTTGTGCAATCTTCCCCAGAAAAAAACATAGTACCCCAGCAGGGCGCTGCAGTAATCTGGGCCCAGTAACTCAGCCAGTTCAGATACATTTATCAGTTTACGATGCACCCCAGTGCCATGATCAAGATATATGAAGAGGTTGATCTTATTGGCATGGAAGAGGAGGATCATCAGAATGTCAGTGTCAGGAGTCCTCTCCACGCTGGACTTGCACCACCACTTGGCATCCCGGTGAAGATATAAGATGTCACGGCAATCCGTCTCCTCCTGGTCTGAGTATAGTTCATGGATCTCAGAGAAATGGACCTGGAACAAGTAGAGAAGAGCATATAGAAATTATCATATTACCAACATAATGCATTAAATAAGCAGTGAAGATAGGTAATTATAGATGCACCATTTCCTTCTAACTTACTCTGTCATTCATTGAAGTGAGGTGATAGGCTTTCCCCTCATTGCCAGGGAAGGCTCTAAAGTCACGTGACCAATGTGTGCAAAGAAGAGATCTGCCACGGCACCGTTGCAATGATAAAAGAGCTCAAAGTTATTGGTTTTCACAGCAAAGCCCATCATGAAGACAAGCCTTACATGATGCATTACTGAGAGCCAGAACATTATTGTCTTCCCAAGATGGCCCTCACGAACCTTCTGTTGGAACTCAGTGTTTTGATGAATCATTTTGATAACTGAAGTGTCTTTAAGAGCAACATTAAGATTTTCACGAGTGCAGCAATGGGTAAGAATGACTATAGTCTCACGTGAGACCTCCTCATTTTCCTCATCCAGGAACATATTGAGTAGTAACTGTTCAAGTGCCTCTGTGACCACCTTCAGACTAAAGAGTGCCCTTGCATATGATTTTCCACTCAGAATGCTTTTCAAGCACCCATTGGTTGCAAGGCCAGCTTCAATGAAAATTTTAGAGTACCCAGCACCTCTACACTTGTGACCAGTGACCATGCCTATATAATTCATGACTGTGTCACCTCTACACTTGTGACCAGTGACCATGCCTATATAATTCATGACTGTGTGGAACTTGCCAGGGATGATGATGCATTAATTGAACTCCTCCTCGTGTTTCCATACTATAGGACATACCTTCATTACCACCCCCAAGTCAAAGGTGTTGATGGTGTATGGCTGCCCAACCTCCTGTGTTGCTGCCTCTGACCTCTTGAGCAGCTCATATACCACTGCATTTCCTGTAATAGGCTTGTTGATTGGGGTGTAATATT
>JAXCGZ010017252.1:52500-65000 GCA_037179515.1 Halocaridina rubra | reverse complement strand
ACATTTAGATATATGTAAATTTCATTAATTTGTGTGAATGTCCAGTATATATATATATATATATATATATATATATATATATATATATATATATATATATATATATATATATATATATATATATATATATATATATATATATATATATATATATATATATATATTTTACATTTTTACAACTATAATTGTGTTTATTTAGAGTAACTGCTTAAGTATATATTCTTTTTCACTCTTTCATAGGTACATGATTATGAACACAGTGGATGTTTGAAACGTTGTGTTGTGATGTATTATAAGGAGATTAATTAAATATGTTCTACGATGTTTGCTTGGACCGTTCTTGCCCTTCAGTTTATAATAATAATAATAATAATAATAATAATAATAATAATAATAATAATAATAATAATAATAATAATAATAATAATAATAATAATAATAATAATAATAATAATAATAATAAAAATTATAATAACATATAATAATAATAATAATAATAATAATAATGAATAATAATAATAATAATAATAATAATAATAATAATAATAATAATAATAATAATAATAATAATAATAATAATAATAATCATAATAATAATAATAATAATAATAATAATAATAATAATAATAATAATAATAATAATAATAATAATAATAATAATAATAATAATAATGATAATAATAATAATAATAATAATAATAATAATAATAATAATAATAATAATAATAATAATAATAATAATAATAATAATAATAATAATAATAATAATAATAATAATAATAATAATAATAGTAATAATAATAGTAATAAAATAATAATACAATAATAATAATAATAATAATAATAATAATAATAATAATAACAATTACAATAACAATAGAAATAATAACAATAATAATAAAAATAATAATAATATTAATAATTGATGGGTTATTTTGTGGTGGACAGGAGGATGAATGGAAGTGTATTGTATGTGAATGTACTGATATGAGCTATTGGTGGAATATCCGATCTTTAATTAGTGGAAAGCAGGGTTAGAGTGGGAAAAGTGGAGAAAGGGGAGAAGCAAGAGTGAAAGAGAGGTGCTAAAAGTGAATGAATTGTATAAGAAAGCGTAAGACTGAGTAATATGCTAGTCTGAGGAATGTGTGGAGTGTAGTGAAAGAGAATGTGGATGAGGGAGTGGAAAAAGAAGAAGCAAGCATTTTAGGTTTAGTTGAAGGTAGGTAATGTAGAAGCTTATAAAGGTATTGTGAAAAGAGGAGGTTTGCAATGCACGTGGTGAGGAGGGCAACGAGAGAAGAAGGTAGATACTTTTCTGAGAAATTTGAAAGGAGTGAAAATATGCTTTGGACGGAAGTGAAAAGAGTGAGGAAAGGTGAGTCTGGTAGGGAGGAGAGGGTGAAAGGAGCAGATCGGCAATTGCTAGTAGATGAAATAAAGGTGAGAAACAGATAGGATGAATATTTCAAAGAACTGATAAATGAGGAAGATGACAGTGAGGCAGAGATTGTGGCTGTGGGAAGCAAAAAATGAGGAGGTACATATGGTATTGAGAGCAATGAAAGCAGGGAAAGGATGGTTAGGTTGTTGAATGTATGTTTCAGGAAAGGGAGGGTTTAGAGAAATTATTTTGTTGAGTGTAGCTGGTAATGCATGTGGAAGTGTGTTACTCGAGAGAATTAGGAAAGGTAATGAGAAACTGATTGGGGAAGAACAGTGAGGGGGTAAGGAGAGGACATGGATGTGTGGGTCAGGTGTTTGTGGTAAGACAGGTGTGTAAGAAGTTCTTAGAGAGAGGTGGGACCCCTTTTGGGCTGTTTTTGACTTAGAGAATGCGCATGACAGGGTATATAGAATGTTGTTGTGGATTGTCTTGCAACTTTATGGAATAAGTGGATGTTTATTGAATGTGGTGAAGAGTTGTTTTATGTGAAGGTTGGGTTACGTCGAGGTTGTGTAATGTCGCCATGGTTGTTTAATAGGCCAGTCAACAAAGGTTTAAAATAATGCGAATAAGGAAAAAAATCATGGAAAGCTGCATTAAGTTATATTGTCTTCGTAATAGGGTATTAAATAATATGTGAATTCTGCACCCCTATACCGCCCTGTATTTGACAGCCATCTTGAAAAAATGGAGGCCAGAAACAGTTTTTGTAATTATCTCACTTAGGACTCACTTTAGAGGAAAACGTGTCGATATAAAAAAAATGTTCATAAAACTTCCCACAAAAAATGCCCTATGCATTTTCTAGAGTGGTGCGTGGTTTTGACGCTAGAGGAGCGAGAATGTGTGTCATTTTCCATACTGCCATTGGAGTTTCATTGTTGATACTAAGACAGTGGTGGATATTTAATTGATTTTTGCTAAATCTCTGAATGTCACCCCCAAGAGTCCTCTTTTACTTTTACTCTCAAAGGCTCTGATGGGAACATGACCAAACTGCCCAACATTGCGGCAGAGGGGATCTTTTCTAGCAGCAGAATCACACAGTCGAAACAAGTCATGGACTAACCCAAGAACAAACTACAACTATGACTATGGATACCGCCCTAATGAAACATGGTAAGAATTTAACATCAGTACATGTGAACGCTCAGTCCCTGTTCGCTCATTTTGAGGAAATAATAATGCTAACAAAAGACTACAACATAGACATCCTCTGTGTAAATGAAACTTGGCTTCCTCCTACAAATGAAAATAAATATGTAAATATCCCAGACTTTAAAATATTTCGCAATGACCATGGCCAAGGGGTAGGGTCTGTATTTATGTTAGAAATTATCTTAGTGCATCAGAAATAACCACAGGTTTAGAAAAAACTGAAGAACTCGAAGATTTATGGATCACTGTGCAGTATCAGAAACTTCCACCTTTCATTATAGAGTGTGTTTACCGTCACCGTTCATTCAATCATCTGCTAGAAACATTCAGAAATATCTGTGTGCGCCATAAACCCATATACATACTTGGTGACTTTAATGATGACTTGCTCTCAGTAGAAAACAAAATGAAAAGGGTGATCAACACTGTGAAGTTAACACAAATAGTAACAAAACCGACACGCATAACTCCTAATTCTAGGACTCTTATAGATCTGATAATAACAAATAAAGTGGAAAGTATACCCTATTGAGACGTAGTTCCCTGCCCAATTGCAGACCACGAGCTGAACATTGCTATGCTAAACATAAACAAGCCCAAAAGGAAGCCTCTCTTCAAGACACTCCAGTGTCTAAAAAATTAGTCCCCTGATATCTTTTGTGAATCATTAATCAACAACACAAATGTACTTAATATAATTAGATACACACATAACGTCGATTTGCAGGTTGAGATTCTAACAAAAGTCATCTGTAACAAGAAAAATAACCCGCCCCTCAGCCCCCTGGCTAACTAGTGACATCAAAGAGGCAATGCAAATTAGAAATCAAATACAAAAAGAGCTAAAAATGAATAGATATGATATGACTCTCCGAGAACGTTATAAAGCAGAAAAGAAACGTGTCAGATCTCTCATCAATGTAAGTAAAAGAAACGTGTCAGATCTCTCATCAATGTAAGTAAAAAAGACTTCTACAAAAAACAATTTAATGACTCTAGACATGATACAGCAGCAACATGGAAAGTGATAAGAAGCATGATACCAAATGAATAGAGTACCTCAGAAAGTTATGGAAATATTACGGAGTTCAAAGACAAAGCAGAAAACTTTAATAACTATTTTGCCAAAGTTGGCAAAAATACATATGAAAAACTCAAGAAAACATCAACTCAGTGAATATGAGTAATTGCTTAAATGACAATTCTTCCAATGTAAACACAAGAGAGTACTTCAAGATAAATTCTATCGATTGTGCTACCCTAATTCTTACCATAAAGAACCTAAGAAACTCTGTCTCTTATGGTTCTGATGGTATGCCATTTCAGTTCATCAAAGATGCTCTACCCATGATTGCATCCTATATTCTAACTATTATGAACACTTCCATTGTTACTAAAAAGTTTCCTGACTCTTGGAAAATATCACATGTAAATATTAGAAAAAATTGTTGCATGCCAACTTATGTCATATTTAGAGTCAAATAAACTATTATCTATTAACCAACATGGTTTCAGGCCGAAACTCTCGACGGAAACTGCACTGCTCAAAGTTACGAGTAGTATCTATAATAATATAGATATGAAAAAAATCTCTCTTTTAAGTAAATGTACTAACTTAAAAATATTTATCCAAGCTGGTTTAGCCAATATCTATCTAATCGTAAACAGTCTATACGTCTTAACAACATTATCTCTGTGCCAAAAAATGTATCATTAGATGTTCCACAGGGATCAGTACTTGGTCCTATCCTCTTTTCCATTTACGTAAATGATCTATCTTCTTTCATTTCTGACTGTCTAGTCGTACAATATGCAGATGACACTCAACTACTCCTTAGTGGTGATATTAATAATCTCTCGGAGCTAATTTTAAGAGCAGAAAACACTCTGTCAAAAATTAAAACCTATTTTCAAGAAGTTGGGCTGTTAATTAACGGAAGTAAAACACAATGCATGTTTCTTGGTTCAAGGTTCCATATAGCACAAATTCCAGAAAACACAACAATTAATTTTTGCGACAATATTATCACACCTAGCAAAACAGTCAAAAACCTTGGAATTCACTCTGATAACCACATGTTGTTTGATTCCCACATAGATAAAGATTGCAAAAAGGTTACAGGAACATTAATGTACTTATCACGTATAAAAGGCAATTTTGAGACTACCGCTCGAATAACTGTTGTTGAATCTCTAGCCCTAAGTCACATTAATTACTGCACAACTGTTTGGGGAGCTACCACTAAGACTCAGATAAACAGAATACAGAAGCTTATTAATTTTGCAGCTCGAGTTGCCATGGGAGGAATAAGAAAATATGACCACATCACACCAGCTCTTAATAAACTTGGGTGGCTGCAGGCAGAAAACAAGGTCACTTTTGCTATTTATGTTTTTGTATTCAAAATTTTGGACCATCATTATCCTAGCTGGCTATTTGATTTAAAAACAGTCAGGGATATAAGTGGAACCAACACAGGACAGAGCAGTGAGCTCTTTATTCACAGAACAAACACTGAAGCAGGTTCAAAGATGATCACTATCAAAGGGCCAACACTCTGGAATAATATTCCAGAGCATCTTAAAAATGCATCCTTCTTTACAGTTTCAAAGGCAAACTATATAGTTTTCTTTTGGACAAATAGTTGCTGCTCATTAAGAACTAATTATTCTCATTGTAAGGAAAACAAATATGGAAATGATGCCAATAATAACGATCCTGTATCTAGTGTCATTCTTACTACTTTATTATTAACATTATTGTTAACATTTTTATCACAGCATTATTATTTTCTATGAAAGCTACATTTAATTTAACTATATGTATTACCCTCTTATTTATTAGTTTAATTACATGTCTACTTATAAGTTACTATTAATGTTGAATAACCATTGTACAAAATGGAAATAAATGTTTGTTTGTTTGTTTGTTTGCTTGTTCTAATCTTGAGATAGGCTCATCTGTTGTAGGATCATTAGAAGGAGTGACACACTGAATCCCTCCCATACTGTGGAAAGTGTTGAACCCATCATTGGTACAAATGTTTACATCAGCATTGTCGAATACAAATTCTGCAAATGAGTTAGTTTGAACCTCCATGTTTGGATGCTGCAAAGCCGATACTTGAAAGAGTGCTGCTTCATCATAGGGAGCACACAATCCTAAGGTAGAAAGAACATTCATTAGATGCTTAGAACCATATCTTTGACTAAGATGAATAGCAAGGCTTATTTGTAATGACAATCTCCACACGATGCACAATCACACGCACACTTAGAAATTTTTTGATTTATTTCAAAAACTCATCTGGTGAATCTTCTCCACAAAAAAGATAGTCATGATGAATATCAAGATCCTGTACTAGGCTCCTTAAAGACGTTGTAGATCCTGGAGAGGTTTACCGTCTTGTTTGAAAAGCTTCAGCACTTCTTTTTTTTGGTATACACTTTTCTACACTTTTCATGTGCTTTCACTTTTTTCAATCCTTTTAGCTGAGAATGTTCTTCATCTACCCATTTACTGCTGTAGTCTATCAGCGTTTTCACACCTTTCTCTTTCACTTCACGAGCCACTAACTCAGAAAGATTCCTTTCACAAATGAAACATTTCCCTGATAAGGATATTGTTTTCACAAAACAAGAATTAATGGCTCTTTAACTGTCCTTACTCATACAACCTGAAACAAAATTAAAAACTGCAATTAATATAAGAGTTTAAAACATCCTTCAACAAAGCATACAAGATAATTTTCCATGATATAAGTAACTGGGGGTATGACTCAAAAACATGCAAATATTCTAAAACCTTTAGCATCAAAACCGCGCACCACACTGAAGAAACGTATAGAGGATTTATTGTAGTGAATTTTATGTGAATTATTTTATATATCGACACATTTTTCTATAAAATGAGTTCTATGTGAGATAAATGCAAAAAACTGTTTTTGGCCGCCATTTTTCCAAGATGGCGGTCAAATCCGGGGCGGTAAAGGAGTGCAAAATCATATGTTATTAAGTACCCTATTACGAAGACAATAACACTTATTGCAACTTTCCATGATTTTTTTTTCTTATTCAAACCCCTATTAACTGGCCTATAATGTGTATATGGATGGAGTGGTAAGGGAAGTAAATGAAAGAGTATTAGACAGAGGTTTATAAATAATGGATGAGGATGGAAGGTTGTGGAAATGAATCAGTTGCTATTTGCGGATTATACTGTATTGGTGGATGATACTGAGAATAAACTGAATCATTTAGTGACTGAGTTTGTTAGGGTGTGTGAAAGAAGGAGGTTGCGAGTGAATATCGGCAAGAGTAAAGACATGAAATGCACGAGGAGTGTTAATGTTGGCAGATTGAAGGTAGGAGTGAATGGGGAGTTGCTTGAAGTTGAAATTTTTAAGTATCTGAGGTCACATGTATTAAGGAGTGGACTAGTGGATGTACAGATAAATCACAGAGTGAAGGAAGCAAGTAAATGTCTAGTTGGGTTGCAAAGTGTAATAAGAAATAGTTATCATGGAATGAATGCAAAGAGAAGGATATTTGAATGTGTGATTGTGCCGACAACATTGTATGGAGCGGAGACTTGGAACAAGAGAGGATGAAAGAAATATGTTGAATGTTATTGAGATGAAGTGTGTGAGAACTATGATTGGTTTATCTATAATAGATAGATTAAGAAATGATGATGTCAGGCAGAGGACGGGGGTTCAAAGGAACCTGTCGAATAGGTTAGTTCAGAGTGTGTTGAATTTGTTTGGACACATGGAAAGGATGAATGATGAATGAATAATAAAGAGAGTGTGGAGTGCAGAAGTAATTGGAGTTAGGTTAAGAGGGAGACCTAGACTGAGATGGGTGGATGACGTGAAGAGGGCATTGAATGCACGTGGAATGTCAGTGGAGCAGGGAAGAGAGAGTACAGGAGATATGAGTGAGTGACAGAAGATTATGTTTAGATGACACGGGCCGAAGGGATTGCTTGCTCTTGCTACCTCAGAGAATTGTGAGAGAAGCGAGATAGGGGAGCTACCATGTGATGAAGCGGTGGGTTAAACCAGCTGCGGCTGTCGGACCTCATTGTAAAATATCCTCATCCTCTTACGTTGTGGGAGACCAGGGCAGGGTGAAAGGGGGAAAATATGGTAGCCATTCATCCCCAAGGAGCTAAGAGAAATGGTTGAAGTATATGTGGATCATGGTGAATGTGTGTATGTGCATATATGTTATTACCTGTAATATCCTAATTGTGCTTATGGAAAAGAACCCCAAGCTCGTAGCTTCTCGTCTCCTTGTCGGTTCCATTTCGTAATTAGTGATACTTATCATACTTGTCCATAAAACTTTAGATTGACTTAGCATTAACTACTTCCTCACTTAGGAAAATATGGGCAGAGTATTTTGAGTGCTTGCTGAATGTTGAGGAAGATAGAGAGGCAGCTATAGTGGCAGTGGGGGGTGTTCAAGTGCCAGTAATGGGAGATGAAAATGAGAGAGAGATTAAAAGAGAGGAGGTGAAAAGGGCAGTGTATAAAGCGAAAGCAGGTAAAACACCTGGAATGGATGGTGTGAGAACGGAGATGTCGAAAGAAGGGGGTGTGACTGCATTGGAATGGTTAGTGAGAGTGTTATTATCTTCTTTATGTTGTCAATGGTGCCAGTGGAATGGGTGATTGCTTGCATAGTGCCCTTATGCAAAGGTAAGGGAGATGTGTATAAATGCAGTAATTTTAGGGGTATAAGTTTGTTGAGTGTGGTTGGAAAAATGTATGGTAGGATACTGATTAATAGGATTAGGGATACGACAGAAAATGTGATCGCAGAAGTGCAGAGTGGTTTTAGGAGAGGTAGAGGCTATATAGATCAGATTTTTATAGTTAGGCAGTTATGTGAGAAATAGTTAGCAAAGGGTAAGGATGTCTATTTTGCATTTTTGGATCTGGAGAAAGCATATGATAGAGTTGTTAGAGAGACAATGGAATGTTTTGAGGTTATATGGAATTTATGGTAAACTGTTGCATGTAGTGAAGAGTTTGTATGAGAGCAGTAGAGCTTGTGTTAGGGTAGAGAATGAAGTGAGTGAATGGTTTCCAGCGAGTGTGGGACTGAGGCAGGGATGTGTGATGTCTCCATAGCTGCTCAATTTGTATATTGATGGAGTCGTAAGAGAGGTGAATGAGCGAGTGCGTGGTCGAGGTTTGAGAATGGTAGATGGGGATGATAACGAGTGGGAGCTGAATCAACTGCTGTTTGCAGATGATACTGTGGTGGTGGCAGATTCAGAGGAAAAGCTGTGTCAGTTAGTGTTAGAATTTGGAATGGTGTGTGAGAGAAGGAAGTTGCAAGTGAATGTTTAAATAAGTAAGGTTATGAGGTGTACAAGATATGACTTAGTAATTATAAGTCCTGGGTTCGAGTCCCGGTCTGGGTAAAAATGATTTATGCTTTCACATATGTAATGTGCTTAATTGATTATTGTATAGCCCGAATGAGCTTGGGAATTGAATTAAATGCGAAAATGAAGCCACAAGTGAGGTTGGGGAATCTGTAATATGAACATAGTGCCATTCAGTTAAAATGCGTGCATTCCTAAGTACAGCAAATATAAGCTATAAGGTTGGATTCCTTTTAAACCTTCTGTGGTGTGTAGCTGGTAGCGCCTTGACTTAGTAATTCGAGTCCCGGTAGGAGCAAAAAATGATTCATATATATATATATATATATATATATATATATATATATATATATATATATATATATATATATATATATATATATATATATATATATATATATATATATATATATATATATATATATATATATATATATATATATATATATATATATATATATATATATATATATATATATATATATATATATATATATATATATATATATATATATATATATATATATATATATATATATATATATATATATATATATATATATATATATATATATATATATATATATATATATATATATATATATATATATATATATATATATATATATATATATATATATATATATATATATATATATATATATATATATATATATATATATATATATATATATATATATATATATATATATATATATATATATATATATATATATATATATATATATATATATATATATATATATATATATATATATATATATATATATATATATATATATATATATATATATATATATATATATATATATATATATATATATATATATATATATATATATATATATATATATATATATATATATATATATATATATATATATATATATATATATATATATATATATATATATATATATATATATATATATATATATATATATATATATATATATATATATATATATATATATATATATATATATATATATATATATATATATATATATATATATATATATATATATATATATATATATATATATATATATATATATATATATATATATATATATATATATATATATATATATATATATATATATATATATATATATATATATATATATATATATATATATATATATATATATATATATATATATATATACATACAAATAAGCACATTACATATATATATATTACATATATATATATATATATATATATATATATATATATATATATATATATATATATATATATATATATATATATATATATATATATATATATATATATATATATATATATATATATATATATATATATATATATATATATATATATATATATATATATATATATATATATATATATATATATATATATATATATATATATATATATATATATATATATATATATATATATATATATATATATATATATATATATATATATATATATATATATATATATATATATATATATATATATATATATATATATATATATATATATATATATATATATATATATATATATATATATATATATATATATATATATATATATATATATATATATATATATATATATATATATATATATATATATATATATATATATATATATATATATATATATATATATATATATATATATATATATATATATATATATATATATATATATATATATATATATATATATATATATATATATATATATATATATATATATATATATATATATATATATATATATATATATATATATATATATATATATATATATATATATATATATATATATATATATATATATATATATATATATATATATATATATATATATATATATATATATATATATATATATATATATATATATATATATATATATATATATATATATATATATATATATATATATATATATATATATATATATATATATATATATATATATATATATATATATATATATATATATATATAGGTTCGAGTCCCGGTCGGGGTAAAAAAATGATTCATATATATATATATATATATATATATATATATATATATATATATATATATATATATATATATATATATATATATATATATATATATATATATATATATATATATATATATATATATATATATATATATATATATATATATATATATATATATATATATATATATATATATATATATATATATATATATATATATATATATATATATATATATATATATATATATATATATATATATATATATATATATATATATATATATATATATATATATATATATATATATATATATATATATATATATATATATATATATATATATATATATATATATATATATATATATATATATATATATATATATATATATATATATATATATATATATATATATATATATATATATATATATATATATATATATATATATATATATATATATATATATATATATATATATATATATACAAATAAGCACATTAAATATGTGAAAACCTGAAAAAAATTTTTTACCTGGAGTCCCGGTCGGGGTAAAAAATGATTCATGTTTTCACATATGTAATGTGCTTATTTGTATTTCATGGCCCGAATGAGATTGGGAATTTAATTAAATGCTAAAATGAAGCCACGAGTGAGGTTGGGGAATTTGCAATATGAACATAGTGGCATTCAGTTAGAATGCTATCATTCCTAATAATAGCAGATATAAGCTATAAGGTTGGATTCCTTTTAACCTTCTGTGGTGTAGTGGTAGCGCATTGACTTAGTAATCATAAGTCCTATGTTCGAGTCCCGGTCGGGGTAAAAATGATTCATGTTTTAACATATGTAATGTGCTTATTTGTATTTCATGGCCCGAATGAGATTGGGAATTGAATTAAATGATAAAATGAAGCCACGAGTGAGGTTGGGGAATCTGTAATATGAACATAGTGGCATTTAGTTAGAATGCGTTCATTCCTAAGTATAGCAGATATAAGCTATAAGGTTGGATTCCTTTTAACTTTCTGTTGTGTAGTGGTAGCGCCTTGACTTAATAATCATAAGTCCTAGGTTCGAGTCCCGGTTGGAGTAAGAAATGATTCATGTTTTCACATATGTAATGTGTTTAATTGGTTATTTCATAGCACCGAATGAGATTGGGAATTGAATTAAATGATAAAATGAAGCCTCGAGTGAGGTTGGGAATCTGTAATATGAACCTAGTGGCATTCAGTTAGAATGAGTTCATTCCTAAGTATAGCAGATATAAGCTATAAGGTTAGATTCCTTTTAACCTTCTGTGGTGTAGTGGTAGCGCCTTGACTTAGTAATCATAAGTAGTAGGTTCGAGTCCCGGTCGGGGTAAAAAACGATTCATGTTTTCACATATGTAATGTGCATAATTGGTTATTTCATGGCCCGAATGAGATTGGGAATTGAATTAAATGCTAAAATGA
>JAXCGZ010017252.1:45000-47500 GCA_037179515.1 Halocaridina rubra | reverse complement strand
TATATATATATATATATATATATATATATATATATATATATATATATATATATATATATATATATATATATATATATATATATATATATATATATATATATATATATATATATATATATATATATATATATATATATATATATATATATATATATATATATATATATATATATATATATATATATATATATATATATATATATATATATATATATATATATATATATATATATATATATATATATATATATATATATATATATATATATATATATATATATATATATATATATATATATATATATATATATATATATATATATATATATATATATATATATATATATATATATATATATATATATATATATATATATATATATATATATATATATATATATATATATATATATATATATATATATATATATATATATATATATATATATATATATATATATATATATATATATATATATATATATATATATATATATATATATATATATATATATATATATATATCACGAGAATCCACGATTGCATCATATAAAATATAATACCGATTTCGGCGAATCTATTTTTTTACTGTTAGAAAACAGCATTTCATAACAATAAAATAATAAAACAGGAAAAAATTGTAAAAAACAAATTTAAACATGTAAGTTACAATGCAGTATTGAATCATATTAAATACTATTTCGAGTTCGGCGTTTCGGAAAACGCAAAGGGTTGCACCTACGTGAGATAGTACTTATTAAAATATTCCAGTATTTTCATAATTTTATTGTTAAAAACAGTATTTCCTAACATAAGAATAATAAAACAGTAAAAAATAGTAAAAAAACATACACCTTGTTCCTTTTTTCCCTGCTTTTTTTAACCACGAAAAACTAATAGTAAAAAAATAGGAAATTCGCAAATAATGCCCTTCTAAAAAAAAATCGAAAAAAAAAATTCATTTTAGTAAAAAATCGACTGCCTTTTAGGCACTTTTCTGCCATCCTTCTCCTCTTCTACCGCTTCATGAGATCGGATATTATGAAGAAAATTGAAAAACAGTATTAAGAACACACAGCAAACATATTTTCAATATAATATCATCAGGGAAATAGCGTGCGAGGGTGCATCAGCTGATACGGAAGTGTTGCAAAACGTTTGCCAATAGAGGTTTGTTTTCCCGCCTTCTACTCCTCTTCTACCCCTTAATGCGATCGAATATTATGAAGAAAATTGAAAAAAAGCATTAAGAACAAACAGCAAACAAAATGTCGATATAATACCGTCAAGGAAATTGCGCGCGAGGGTGCATCAGCTGATACGGAAGTGTGAAAATACGTTTGCATCCTCGTCCTCACCGCAACCATCAGTGTTGCCAGAAGAGATGAATGAGAGAAATGATAAATATAAAAAATATACATGTAAGCTGGTAAGTTATTTCAGGTATCTTAAAGTTGATGTACATTTTTATTCAAATTACAGTACTACCATCTTGTAATTAATATATATCCTAAAATATACCATACATTTGAAAATAAAAACATCCGGTTTATGTGGCAACACTGGCCACCATGCACGTCCCAGTGTAACTCTGTTGCCAACGGCATAATAGAGTGCATTAATTTGTTTACAGTAAATCTGTATATCTTTTATACTGTACACTATTTGCATGTTAATATAAATAACTACAGGTCTTTCTGCTTTGTTATGTACTAATAAAATATGTTTTACTTTTCTTATATCTTTGGTATAGTGTGCCTATGGATGGTTGTGGAACAAGCTATGCTTCATTTATCAGTTTCCTATGGAAAATGACTCGTTTTTTCACGCGATTTTTCATTTACCCGTCACTTCTGAGAACCTCTCTCCACGTTATTCTGAGAACTAGGTGTTTATTTAAACATGTAACTCACAGTATTGCATCATATAAATTACGATATCGAGTTTGGTGTTTCGGAAAACGCAAAGAATCGTACCTACGTAAGAGAGTACATATTAAAATTTCCAGTATTTTCATTTTATTGTTAACAAACAGTATTTCATAACATAAGAACAACAAAACAGTAAAAAATAGCAAAAAACATAAATTTAAACATTTAACTTACATTATTGCATCATATAAAATACGATACCGTCTTGGAAAACGAAAACGGTTGCACCTACGTGAGATAGTACACAGGATGCTATTGGCTAATGATGGCTGATGGGTGGGAGACGACGAATCACAGAATTGTGTTCTGTATACTGGTGTCTGATTGGCTTTTTGACTGAAGCATGATTCTCCCAGGATCTTCCATTATCTCTTCTCACCCATCATTTACTCACGTGTGTGCCTTTCTCGTTGTGCCTCTTAATACGTTGTGCTTGTGTTTTTTGTGAAACTTTTTCAACACCTGCAATGCTGGCCAAGCGTCCTTCATCTTCTAAGGCTTCTGGTAGTGAGCCTAAGCGGCAGATGTTGACCATAGCAGATAAGGTAAAGCTGTTATAAATGCTGTTA
>JAXCGZ010017252.1:35000-37500 GCA_037179515.1 Halocaridina rubra | reverse complement strand
AAGGTTTGCTGAGTGTGGTAGTAGAGGTGCATGGTAGGATGCTCAGAAATAGGATTTGGGATAAAACAGAAGATTTTATTACGGAAGTACAGAATGGTTTTAGGAGAGGTAGAGGATGTACAAATTGAATTTTTATAGTTAGGCAGATATATGAGAAGTATTTTTCAAAACGTAAGCATGTGTATTTTACATTTTTAGATCTGGAGAAAGCGCATGATAGAGTTGATAGAGATTCAATGTGGAATGTTTTGAGATAATATGGAATTGGTGGTAGATTGTTACGAGTAGTTAAGAGTTTATATGTGGGCAGTAGAGCTTGTGTTACGGTGGGGAATGAAGTAAGTGAGTGGTTTGCAGTGAGAATGGGGTTGAGAGAGGGATGTATGATGTCACCGTGACTGTTCAATTTGTATATGGATGGAGTGGTAAGAGAGGTAAATGCTCGAGTACTTGGTCGCTGACTGAAGGCTGTGGATGGGAATGAAAATGAGTGGGAATTGAATCAGTTGCTGTTTGCAAATGAAACTTTGGTGGTGGTAGACTCCGCGAGTATGCTCTGTCAGTTAGTGACAGAATTTGGTAGGGTGTGTGAGAGCAAGAACTTACCAGTGAATGTGGGAATGAGTATGGTAATGAGGTGTACAAGAAACGAGGATGAGTGCTGGACTGAATGTTATGTTGAATAGAGAGGCAATTGAGGAAGTAGACCAGTTCAAATATTTAGGCTCGGTTGTAGCTGCAAATAGTGGAATGCAAGCAGATGTGCATAACAGAATGAATGAAGGATGCAAAGTGTTTGGTGCATTGAAGGGAGTAATGAAGATTAGAGGGCTGTTAATGAATGTTAAGAAAATTTTGTATGAGAAAGTGGTTGTGCCACTGCAGTGTGTGGTTTGAGATGAAATGTCTTAGGAGTACGACTGGTGTATCGTGAATGGATAGGGTTAGGAATGAAGCAGTGAGAGGAAGCATGGGTGTGATGGGAGATTTGGCAGCTAGAGTAGATATAAATGTTTTGAGATGATTTGGTCATATAGAGAGGATGGTTAATGAACGACTACTGAAAAAGGTAATGAAATCAGAAGTTGGTGGGAGAAATACCTGAGGGAGACCTAGGTTGGAATGGATGGATGGTATAAGGAGGGCCTTGAATGGTAGGAGAATGGATGTGAGGGAGGCAAGTGAGTGTGTTAGGGATAGAAATGAGTGACAAATTATTGTGACGCAGTTCTAATTGACATCTGCTGTTATCATGGAGTGCCTTGTAGAGGCAACCTGTGGTAGGGGCAGTAGGGGACTTGGTAGTATGAAGCAACGAAAGTTGTGGAAGAGGGGGGAATAGTTGGTGAGCGTGTTTAATATATGTTTTATGTTGGCAATGGTGCCAGTGGACTGGGTAATTGCATGCATAGTGCCACTATGCAAAAGGTAAGGTAGATATACAAAATTATAGTAATTTTAGGGGTATAAGTTTGCTGAGTGTGGTAGGATAGGTGTATAGTAGGATACTGACAAATAGGAATAGGGATAAAACAAAATATGTTATTGTGGAAATACAGAGTGGTTTTAGGAGAGGTAGAGGATTTACAAATCAAAGTTTTATAGCCAGGCAGATATGTGAGAAGTATTTGGCAAAACTTAAGGATGTATATTTTGCATTTTTGGATCTGGAAAAAGCTCATGATAGAGTTGATAGAGATGCAATGTGGAATGTTTTGAGATTATATGGAATTGGTGGTAGATTGTTACGAGCAGTGAAGAGTTTATATGTGGGTAGTAGAGCTTGTGTTAGGGCGGGGAATGAAGTAAGTGAGTGGCTTACAGTGAGAATGGGGTTGAGACAGGGATGTGTGATGTCACCGTGACTGTTCAGTTTGTATATGGATGGAGTGGTAAGAGAGGTAAATGCTCGAGTACTTGGTCACGGACTGAAGTTTGTGGATGGGCATGAACATGAGTGAGAGTTAAATCAGTTGCTGTTTGCAGATGATACTGTGGTGGTGGCAGACTCTGAGAGTAAGCTCTGTCAGTTAGTGACAGAATATGGAAGGGTTTGTGAGAGAGGGAAGAAACGAGTGAATGTGGGAAAGAATTAGGCTATGAGGTGTACAAGAAACGAGGATGAGTGCTAGACTGAATGTTATGTTGAATGGAGAGGCACTTGAGGAAGTAGACCAATTCAAATATTTAGGCTCAGTTATAGCTGCAAATGGTGGAAAGAACGAAATGTAACCACTCGTTGTGTTATTTTGCTTGTTCTTTGTTGTTGGCTATTGCCCAAAATGGGGGAAAATGCCAAGGTAAATATATAGTAATATATTATATTTTTTATTACTGTTCTTATTATTATTATTATTATTATTATTATTATTATTATTATTATTATTATTATTATTATTATTATTATTATTATTATTATTATTATTATTATTATTATTATATTTATCATTATTGTCATTGTTATTATATCTAATATTATTATCATTATTATTATTGTTAT
>JAXCGZ010017252.1:25000-27500 GCA_037179515.1 Halocaridina rubra | reverse complement strand
ATTATATGTATATGTAATTACCTAATCGTTATTACCTAATTGTGCTTACGGGAAAGAGACCCCAAACTCGTAACTTCCCGTCAGCTGATCATTTCCATTTTGTACTTTGTGATACTTGTCCTTAAAACTATGGATTGAGTTAGCATAAACTACCTCCTCGTTTACCGGATTCCACTTATCAACTACTCTTACACTAACAAAAAGTACTTCCTTACATCCTGCAAAGAAGTTTTAATGCAAAGTTTAAAACTATGCCCTCTTGCTCTAGTGAAAGCCATATCAAAATATCGATCCCCATCCACTCTATCATATCCATGAAGGAATTCAAAGACTGTCACTATATTCCTCCCTCATTCTTCTAGCTTCGATTGATGGTAAGTCTAACTCCCTCAGCCTCTCATCATAACGGAGATTGCGTATTTCTAGTACCATTTTCGTGGTATGTCTCTGAACTTTTTCCAGCTTAACTACATGCTTTTTTAAGTGTGAATTCCAAAAGGGGGCTGCATATTCAAGTCTTGGCCTCACATAGGTATTTCTGAACATTTCCTTTTCCGTATGCCTGAAGGCTACCCTTGCATTTGCTAAGGAAGCATATGCTGCCCTTACTGTGCCATTTATATGCATTTCTGGTGACAAATAAGCCAGTATGTTTACTCCTAGATCTCTCATTCTCTGTCCTTTGAAGTTGTACTCCTGCCAATGAGTACTCAATCTTGGGTCTTCTTGCACTTGTACCCATTCTTATCACATTTCATTCTGAAGTACTTAATTTCATTAGCCACTTTTCTGACCATTCATGCAGACTATTTAGATCTTCCTGGAGTTTTCTACCATTGTTCTCGTTTCTTACTTTCTTCAAAATGCAAACATTCATGAATGAGTTTACAGACACTGGTAGGTCATTTACATATACAAGGATCAAAAGTGGCCTTAAACCTGAACCCTGTGTGAACTCCACTACTAACTCTTCTCAATTCTGACACTGAGTGTCTTACTCTATCCCTCTGATCCCTTCCTTCTAAGTATGTTTTTAACCATTTCAAGACATTTCCACCTATTATAGCCATTGCTTGCAGCTTCTTAATAAGTCTCCCATGTGGGACATTGTCAAATGCTTTCTGGAAGTCTAAGAATGTGCAATCTGCCCAGCCCTGTCTTTCCTGTAAGATGCGGCTTACATCATAATAAAATTGTAATAAGTTTGTTACTGTTGATATACCTTCTCTGAAGCCATGTTTTCTCATTGACAAAAAGTTGAAGGACTCCAAGTGAAGAGAGATATGTTTCCTTAGTAGTTTCTCCGTAACTATGCAAACTATGCTGGTCACGGAAAGAGGCCGTATCCTTCCTTCCGTTTTTGAAGATAGGTATCATGTTCTCTTGTTTTCAGCATCTTGGATTCTCCCCTGGCTAGCGACTTTTTAAATATGATACTTATTGCCACAGATATTCCATTTGCACATTTTTAAGTACATGAGGGGGTATATCATCAGGACCTGTGGCTTCATGGACATCTAACTCTATCAGCGCTTTGCATACCTCTCTGGCTGAAAGGATGATGTTCTCTTATTCCGGCCCATGAGAGTCTATCTCTGCAATCTTAGGAAGTGGGGTATGTTATACTGAAACTCCTTGTTCAATTCTTTGCAGATCTCTTCATCCGTGTCATTGATGCTTCCATCCACTGTCTTAAGCTTTAAAACCTGTTCTTTTACCTCCAGTTTTCCTCTGATAAAGCTTTGGAAAAGTTTGGGATTTTCTTTAGCCTTCCTGGCGATGTCCCTTTCATAGTCTTTCTCTGCCTCTCTTCTTTTACTTAGGTAATCATTTCTTGCTCTTTTATAGGTCTGCCGGGCATTTATATTTTTTTCTCCTCCTATGCCTTTTCCAGCATATGTCTCTCCAATCCTTAGCTCTTTTGCACTCATTATCGAACAATTTCTCTTTGGCATGAATTACTCCTACTTTGGTGACAGGTTTGCAGCAATCTACTATCTTCCCATATTTCTCACAAAAGATGTCGTATATTTCTTGTACATATTTGTTGTAAAATAAGGTCCTCCAGCCAATAACTGCATAAAGCTCATTCACTTTGATGTAATCTCCTTTTGGGTAGTTCCTCATCGTGTCCTCAGTGCCTCTACTCTCAGGCAGAACATCAATAACATACTCTATCAACAACACACAGTGGACACTACTTCCAATTGGTGGTTTGTACTCATTTTTTTTCAATATCCAACTCGTTATCTGTGAATGCTAGATCAAGTAGCGATGGCTCATCCCCACCCCTGCATCTCGTTGGTTTCCGAACATGTTAGTGTAGGAAATTCCCATGTACGCAATCTAGGAATCTTGCCCCGAATGAGTCCTCCTCACTAATGTGTGGGTCAAGATTTATCCAATCTATCTCTCTAAGATTAAAATCTCCCATGATCAAAATCCTACATTTTCTCTCTCGCGCTACGTTAACAGCTGAGCTTATGACTTCAATAGTACC
>JAXCGZ010017252.1:12500-20000 GCA_037179515.1 Halocaridina rubra | reverse complement strand
CCCCCTTAAAATGCAGAAGTATTATCAGCCCCACAAAATGCATGCAGGAAAAGGATGTTGTTCTTGATGACTGATCCATATTTCATGCAGGCAAGGCCTAATTGTAATGGTGATCCAAAAAAAAAATTGTCTGGCTGCCGTTAGGATAGCTTGTGAGATAGCTTTACACATCTCCCATTTGCTTTTATCTCCTTTCTTATTCTTAAACACAACAGTTTTAACAAGGTATTGTAGGGTGTCTGGTACCAGAGATTCCAAGTCAGTCATGAATTCATCTGGTGGTGGATACTGGTCTGTCTCATATATCTGTGACCTCATATCTTCAACAATTATTTTTGCAGCTGTGATCACTATCCAAAGCCGCTTTGCTTTCTCATCGTTACTTCTTGGTTTTTCATACCAAGTATCAGTCAGAAGTTTTTTACCTGTGTCACGAAAAAAGACCACAGATAAAACAATGTCTTCTACATTTTTTTGCCTCAACTGAAATTTTATTGTTTTCTCAATTGGCAGATCACCCTCATATCCCTCAAAATTGTCACTGAAAGAAAATTGACATTCTTGTCGATGTTCCTCAGGGTAGGTAAATGAATGGGTAATTTCCTCTGAAACTGTAGCACTTTTGGGACAACCACGTTTTATTCCAGAGGATGTTTGGTAGAGTTTCTTCATTTATGTTGAATGATCCCTTGCTTCTGCAACAGCTAAGTCAACTACATTACAAATATGGGTATTAATTATTTTCCCCCTGTCCTCGTTTCTCTTCTCACCTACTTTCAAAATAGAGTCCCTAACATGAATAGTTTCCACACAATGCACAGACTCATGCACAGAAGTTTTTTGCTTTGTTTTTTTTAATCATCTGATGCATCTCCTCCACAAAAAAAAAAAAAGACAGTCATGGAGAAAATCAAAACCCGGTACTAGGCTCCTTAAACACCTTTTAGGTCCGGGAGAGGTTTGCCTCCTTGTTTGAAAAGCTTCAGCACTTCTTTCTTTGGCATACACTTTTCTACATTTTTCATGCGATGTCACAATTTCAACCCTTTTATCTGAGAATGTTTTCCCTCTTTTCAGTTTACTGATGTAGTCTATCAGTGTTTTCACACCTCTCTCTTTCACTTCACGAGTCACTCCCTCAGAAAGATTCCCTTCACATATGAAACATTTCCCTAATGAGGAAATTTTTTCCACAAAATAAAAATTAATGGCTTTATAAGTGTCCTTATTCGTACACCCTGAAACAAACTGGAAAACTACAATTAATGTAATACTTTTAAGCATCCTTCATTAAAGCATACAAGATAATTTCCATTTCATATTACGTAACTGGGGGAATGACTCAAAAACATGCAAACATTCTCGCACCTCTAGTGTCAAAACAGCGCACCACACTAGAAAAAGGTACAAAATATTTTTTTTTATAGAATTTTATGTAGATTATTTTATATATCGACACTCTTTCCTGTAAAGTAAGTTCTAAGTGAAATAATTACAAAACACTTTTCTTGGAACCGCTATTTTTTTCAAGACAGCGGCCAAATCCAGGGCAGTAAAGGGGTGCAAAATTTATATGTTATTAAGTACCCTATTACAAAGACAATCAAACTTATTGCAACTTTACATGATATTATTCCTTATTCAAGTACCTATTGACTGGTCCAGGAGAATGGTCAGGTCAATGCTTTAACTCATGGTAAGAGCATAAAACAAAGGGTTGGGGAGGATTTCTAGTCCCTTGCCATTGCCTCCTTCACATACCAGTATGAAAATGAGAGAAGAAAACATGGAATAAGAGATATAAAAAAATTAAACATGGGAGTAACAGCGCCATCAACTCCTAACATGAAAAAAATCCAACCCATCCTAAGAAGAGAAAGAAGAATATGCAAAGTACGAGAGAAAGAGAAAAGGAAGCATGGGAGGCAACAGACTAGCAACTCTTCAGTTGAAAGAAATCCATCCATTCCCAAATGAGAAAGAAATTAAAGCAGTGTAAAAGAGACTAAATGAAAAATTATGTCTAGCTGCATTCTTTACTTATTGTTTAGTAATGCAATAAAATTTATGTTTTGTGATTTAACTCTACTATTCCATCGTTAAAAAATTGCAGAGACATTTAACCAACACTCTTGACCTATTTCTTACTTCTAACTCATCAAACTACTCTTATTCTGTGCTTTCCCCTCTTGGTAAATCTGATCTCTCTGTGATCTCAATCTCTTCAATTTTTGCTCCCCTCCACCAGTCCCTCCCACTCATTGCCATCCTTGGGACTTTGAGCATACCCAACATGAGGATTTGCATAACTTCCTCTTTTATCTTCTCATGGGATGACTACTACTTTTGGTCCAGATACACTGCTCAGGTAGCCCTAAAACTTGCCGAAATCATAACCTTGGGAATGGACGTGTACATCCCCTCCTCTACAAAAACTTTTTCTCCCCCTAAACCTAGGTGTGACCGTGCCTGCTCCATGGATATTCAGGCCAGGAATCGGGCACACATGTCATACCAAGCCTCACCTTCTGATTTAACTCTCTCTGCCTTTATTGTAGCTAGGAATCGCTGTACTGCTCAGATTCGTATGTCTATGGCTTCCTTTATAAGCAGGAAAAATGATGACCTTAACTCCTCTCCCACTGACAAATTTTTCTGGCCCTTAGCCAAAAACCTCTACACAAACTTCTGTGACTCAAGCTTTCCCTTTCCCATTCGTTCTAATGGTTCTATAGCATTCTTTCCCACTAACAAAGCCACTCTTTTTGACACTCATTTTTCTACCATCTCTTCTGTAAGTGATTCCAGCACACCTGTCCCACAATCTTCACCCCTCCCTAACTCTATGTACTCTATTATCCTTTCATCACGCAAAGTTCATAAGGTTCTTCACTTGCTAAAGATGAGCAAGGCATCAGGTCTCGATGGTATCCCTGCAAGGAATCTTAAGGAGTTTGCGGATGAACTGATTTCCGAGCTTTGCCATCCTTTTTGCCTCAATCTTACAGCCAGCATCTATTTTTCATCTTGGAAGCATGCTCTAGTTCAACCTGGTCCTAAGAAGAGTGACCACTCTATGCCTTCAAACTCCCAATCTATTGCCCTATTCTCTTCTACTACTAATGTTTCCAAAACTTCAGTCAATGCTCACTTCTTCAAACACCTCGAATCTAACTCACTTATCTCTGATCACCAGTATGGTAAGATTTACTGGTGACCTCCTGTCCAATATTTCTTATGTATGGTCATCTTCTCTGAGGGACTGTGGGAAATCCCTTTTGTTGTCGCCCTTGATATCTCTATGAGTTTTGAAAGAGACTGGCACAAGGCTATGTTGGTCAAACTCTCTGCATATGGCTTTACCCCCTCGTTCTGTTCTCTGATTTCGAGTTTTCTTTCTGACCGTTTTATATCTGTAGATGTTTATGGTGCATCATCTACCCCATTCCTTTTTACCAATGGTGTTCCATGGGGCTCTGTTCTTTCACCTACTGTGTTCTTCTCTTCATCAGTGATCTTCTACAATCCCCATCTTCCTCTCTTCTTCACACCTGGAGATTCTACCATTCACTTTTCCTCTGCCTTTTCTTCACAACCTTCATCTGCCACTCTTAATCAGTCTCGTATCACTCTTTCTTCTACTATCAACTCTGATTTACAGAGAGTATCTGAGTGGAGCACCAAAATTTAGTTAAATTCAGTGCTTCCAAGACACAATTCTTGGCTTACACTTTTTCTTTTTCTCCTCCTGATAGCCCTATTGTCTTCGAAATTAACGAACTTTACCCTCTTAATTCTATCAACATATTTCATAATCTGCATCCAAAAACTTGAGGGGTCTGTTTTGTTTCATCATTACTTTTCCTATTTACAGTTACTTAAAATCTATAAACGTCTTCTCCATCCCTGCTTAGAATACTACTCACACATATGGGGTGCACCTTCTTATACATATCTTCTTAATAGGGTTGAATCTATTTCTGTCAGACATCCTTCTATTACTTCTAATCTAGATTCCTTCTCTTTTTGCCGTTAGGTATCATCATCCCTTTCTCTTTTCAAATCTCTACTACTTCCATCGCTGCTCTAATAAGTTGGCGAGTTACATATCTCCCCCACTGCCAAAGCCACATACACTCTCCAAGCGGCCTCGCCTCACAGGTGCTGTGTGGAGACATGTTGCTCGCAGATTGGTATGTGCAGCGACTGTTCTTTTCCATCCACCTCGAGACACTGGAACTCTCTCATTCCTTCTATCTTTCCAAATTCCTATGTGCTATATTCCATTAAAAAGCGGATCTATCGTCATCACAGGGCCTAATCCTCCATATCTCTAGGTCCTCAGTACATCGACTATTTTTCCAGTCTGTCATATTCCTTTGTGTATCATTACCTCGTCTCTGCCTTTTCCATAAGCTGTTTCTTTTCCTTCGTCCTAATGTTTTCTCTTGCCCAGGTCTTTATTGAAGAGGGCAGTTTTTTTTGCCTGTCTCGTTGTCACACTCATAAAAAAAATACCGGTATTGCTCTGCACACTCAATACCCTATTTGCCAGAAAAATATAAAGTAATAACCTAATGGTAACACAGTTATGCCAACGCTTGCGCTGTTAAGATAGAAACCTCGCACTGAGCAAAGAAGTGGTTGTTAGCATATTATTAATGGTTATCCTAAAGCATAAAGTTCTTTTGAAAGATAATTGCTTCAAAAAAAAAATCCCCATTATCTTTCTAGTATTCGAAAACAAGTTTCATATTTCATATTTATAAACTCTTAAAAATGTATTTACCTAAGAAACACACAGGAACTAGTTGCAATATAGAAAGGAAAAATAAAAAATCCTAAAAGAATACATAATGGCGTAATGTAAGAGTGAGCTTTTCTTAGCTATCTGCAAAGTTCAAGGAATCTTTCTATATCCTAAATGTTTGTCAATATTAACTGTCAAGAATGCTAGTTGATACTAATCTTATGAAAACATCTAAAATTTGTAAGTGATTTTATATATATTGAACAGGGAAGATTTAGCATGCTTAAGTCCCCTCCAAAAAAGAAAAAAAAACAGTCCTAAATTCTTAAGCTTTCCCTAGCATATTATTTTTTTTTTCATGAACGATACGTCCAGGTGTTTAAAGGGTCACTAATGACATTATTAACTTAGGACATGGCTCCCAAGGTTTAAAGTAACACCCTTCCCAACAGATCTAGTTATTTGCCTGATTCGCTAGGATTAGTGATAAATTGTGTGGTGAGGATCAGTTGTGGACCACCGAGGGATAATGTATGTGATAATGCTAATGTGGCGCATTGCATTATTAACATATATCGCTATCTTTTCAAGCATGATTTACAGTGGTGTGTACGGTGTCTTGTCATTGGAAAATTTTTTCACAAAATGAAATTAACGAATTATTTTTTGAACGTTCTGATGATAACAATACATCAGAGTATGGAGAATAGTATGGAAATGACTTTGACAATGAATATATTCAAGTAGGGACACTGACTTCAAAGATTGTCTGTGGAATAAAAGGCTGCATGTAGTCTGTAGTAATTTTGTGTTCCCTGCAGTTTCCAAGCCAGCTGCTGCAGCTTTTGCTAACCCTGATGGTGCCTTGACTGCTGTTCTTGCTATTACTACTGTTGTTTGCCAAGTTGTACGACGATGTATTGCACCCAAGAAGAATGAAAGGGCTCCAGTTGAAAGGCTTATCAATGTTACTGTTAGGAGAACGTCAGCTTGTCTTAGGATCACTAGGCTATAAACAGATTCAGCAGTATGTACTTCAGCAAGATTCATCTTACATTCATACAGGCTTGTGGGTACCAAAATAACTTTCCTAACTGGCATCACAGAGAGGCGCTTCTCATTCCTCTGTAGAGAAGTTGTGAAGTAAACTAATCATAAAATAGACCCTGAAACGAAACAAAGTACAAGGAGAATAAAACCGTAATACAATTATACATGCCGTGCTAAAAAGATTAATTTTAGTGGCTACATTGTAGCTCTAATAGGGTTGCTCCTCTCAATTGGGCAGCTTTGTTCATGGTGCGATACAATTTTCTTATGATATACTTCTGCTTAGACAACAACAGAACTTGACTGGCCGGACTCACTGTAGATAAGTTTGTTCCATTCAGAAAAATGTTGCATATCTTCATCATGTCCTTTGACAAACACTACATTTTACACAAGTTCATGGCTGTTGATGAACCACTGTTGGTAGTTGTTGGTAGTGATAATTAATTTTTAGAAATTGAAAAAGTAATTTGCACACTGACAGTGCGGTGGATGGCACTGAAAAAATAAACGACCACAATATTCTTGGTGATTTCTTTGTTTACTTTCGATCTGTCCACAGCACACATAAGGTAGCATATCACAAACACAAATATCATTATGGGTCTCATGATAGTGATATAGTAGGATTTCTTAATAATATAGCATCTCTTATTTCATAAAAGAAAAGATCTATGCATATATATTTTCAATCAGTACAGAATAGAATATTAGGCATCTATTTGCACTCCATTTTGTTCTCTGAGTCTGAAAGGCTTTTCACTAACTCTTCGTGATCATTGAGGACTGATGCCACTTTCTACAGTGGTATCACAATCAAAGTAAGTAAGATCTGTATGGTCTAAAAAACCTTTAGCGCTTTTCAAAATAAGCATTACTGTTATTTTCATTTTTAGTTTCAATAATAGTGTAACATATTTATTATAACTATGTGACATGTAAGTTCTTTCAAGATAAAATCCTTAACGCAATTTGGACCAATATCTTCCTAAGACCTACTTCTTTGTAATGCATTACTGTTAGACATTTCAGCTTCATATGATCTTGACTCACAGCATATCTGATTAATAGTACCTGAAATCCAAGACAATTCACTTGGTAATTGTACTGGTCCTTTAATTCCTGGCAATTATTCTGAAATTTCTGAGCTTACACGCTGATTATAGCCCTTTGTAAGATGGTTATTTTGGTCTGAGAGCGATTCATGATTCTTGGAGCTAGAGAAAGCTATAAATCTCAGTAAGGAAATTTGAACATATTATCCTACTATGCCATAACTCAGCAGTGCTTAGAGTTCTCTATCGCCTAGTGGAGTGCTACCTAAACATAACAAGGCCATCTGTGGATCATTGCCTGAGTATTTTGCTCTTTAAAAACATACATAATGACACCACCATCCTATCAGCAAACACATTATTCTGGTGATAATAAGGATTACTTTTAATGTGTGCAATATCCTATTGCATTTCAGATGCACTATACAGAGGTGCCTTATATTGCAAATGGGCTTAGGCATCCTATGTAGAGTAAACATATTACAAAAAATGATTATTTCATTCCATATAGTTATCTTCAACGGAGGTAAAAATGGCATTTTACTGTAATTAAATAGTAAGAGAATATATGACTGGAAAACTAATTCAATCAAATCTCTAGAAACTATTTCCCATCTGGAAGATTATCACGTGAAGGCATATCTT
>JAXCGZ010017252.1:0-5000 GCA_037179515.1 Halocaridina rubra | reverse complement strand
TGAATCCTAGCTACAATAAAAGCAGAGCGAGTTACATCAGAAGGTGCGCCCGATTCCTGGAATGACTATCCATGAAGCAGGCACGGTCACACCTAGGTTTATTGGGAGAAAAAGTTTTTGTAGAGGAGTAGATATACACCTCCATTCCCAAGGTTTTGATCTCGGCAAGTTTTAGGGCTACATGAGCAGTGTATCTGGACTGGAAGCAGTAGTCATCCCATGAGATGATAAAAGAGGAAGTTACACAAATCTTCACGTTGGGTGTGCTCAAAGTGGTAAAGATAATGCTGAGTTGGAGGGACTGGTGGAGGGGAGCAAAAATGGAAAAGATTGAGATCACAGAGTGGTCAGATTTACCAAGAGGGGAAAACACAGAATAAGAGTAGTTTGATGAGTTAGAAGAAAGAAATAGGTCAAGAGTGTTGGCTGCATATCCGTGCAATTTTTCAATGATGGAATAGTAGAGGTAAGTCACAGAACATAAATTTGATTGCAGTGCTAAACAATAAGTAGAAACAGCAGCTATACATTTTTTTCCAATGGTCTCCTTTACTCTGCTTTATATTCTTTCTCATTTGGGAATGGATGGATTTCTTCCAACTGAAGAGTTGCTAGTCTGTTGCCTCCCATGCTTCATTTTCTCTTTCTCTCGTATTTTGCATAGTCTTCTTTCTTTTTATAGGATGGGTTGGATCTTTTCATGTTAAGAGTTGAGTGTGCTGTTACTCACATATTTAATTCTTCTATAGCTGTTATTCCGTGTTTTCTTCTCTCAGTTTCATTCTGGCTATCCAAAAAGTTAAGTAAAGGAGACAATGGGAAGGGACTAGAAATCCTCCCCAACCCTTTGTATTATGCTCTTGCCATAAGTTAAGGTATTGCATTGACCCGACCATTCTCCTGGTACGTAAAATCATGCGCCTTCTCTGTAAACAGATAGACTAGGCCAGTCGATAGGTGTTTGAATAAGGAAAAAAATCATGTAAAGTTGAAATAAGTTTGATTGTCTTTGTAATAGGGTATTTAATAACATATGAATTTTGCACACCTCTAATGCCCTGGATTTGGCCGCCGTCTTGAAAAAATGGCTGCCAAAAAAAAGTTTTTTTGTAATTATTTCACTTACAACTCACTTTAGAGGAAATAGTGTCGATATATAAATTAATCTACATGAAATTCTATAAAAAAAAAAGTGTTTTATACATTTTTCTAGTGCGGTGCGCTGTTATGACACTAGAGGTGCGAGAATGTTTGTATATTTTTGAGTCATGCCCCCAGATACGTAATATGAAATGGAAAATTATCTTTTATGTTTTATTGAAGGATGTTTAAAACTCTTACATTACTTGTATTTTTTCATTTTGTTTCATTGTGTATGAATAAGGACAGTTATAAACCACTAACTCTTACTTTTGGAAAGAATTTCCTCATCAGGGAATTGTTTCGTTTGTGAAGGGAATCTTTCTGAGGGAGCGACTTGTGAAGTGAAAGAGAAAGGCGTGAAAATACTGATAGACTACAGCAGTAAATTGAAAAAAGGGAAAACATTCTCAGCTAAAAGGATTGAAAAATGTGACAAAGCATGAAAAATGTAGAAAAGTGTATACCAAAAAAAAGAAGAGCTGAAGCTTTTCAAACAAGACAGCAAGCCTCTCCAGGTCCTACAACGTCTTTAAGGAGCCTAGTACCGGATTTTCATTTTCTT
The DNA here is from genome assembly GCA_037179515.1 of Halocaridina rubra. Taxonomy (NCBI): domain Eukaryota; kingdom Metazoa; phylum Arthropoda; class Malacostraca; order Decapoda; family Atyidae; genus Halocaridina; species Halocaridina rubra. Next base: position 3,295 of record JAXCGZ010017252.1, on the reverse strand, counting down.
CATGACTCTTTTTTGTTGAGAAGATGCTTCAGATGATGTTTAAAAAAATAAAGTAAAAAACTTTTGTGTGTGAGACGGTGCATTGTGTGGAGACTGTTCATGTTAGGGACTCTGTTTTGAAAGCTGGTGAGAAGAGAAGCGATGGCTGGGGGACAATAATTAATATTCGTGTTTGTAATGTAATTGACTTAGCTGTTGCAAAAGAAAGGTCCCATTCAACATGCATGAAGAAACTCTACCAAACATCCTCTGGAATGAAACGTGGTTGTCCCAAAAGTGCTACAGTTTCAAAGGCAATGACCCATGCATTTACCAACCTTGAGGAAAATCGACAAGAATGTCAATTATCCTTCAGGGACATTTTTGAGGGATATGAGGGTGATCTACCAATTGAGAAAATAATAAACTCTCAATTGAGGCAAAAATATGTAGAAGGCATTGTTTTGTCTGTAGTCTGTTTTCGTGACACATATAACATAATCCTGACTGATGTTTGGTATAAAAAACAAAGAAGTAACAATGAGAAAGCAAAGCGGCTTCAGATATTAATCACAGCTGCAAAAATAATTGCTGGAGAAATGAGGTCACCGATATATGTGATAGACCAGTATCCACCACCAGATAAAGTCCCTACTGACTTGGAATCTCTGGTACCAGACACCCTACATTGCCTTGTTAAAGCTGTTGTGTTGAAGAACAAGAAAGGAGATAAAAACAAATAAAAGAAGAAGTGTAAAACTATCTCTCATGCTATCCTAACGGCAGCTAGACCAAATTTTTTTTTAGATCACCAATACAATTAGGCCTTACCTGCATGAAATATGGATCAGACATCAAGGACAACATCCTTTTCTTGCATGCATTTAGTGAGGCTGATAATACTTCTGCATTTTAAAGACAACTGAAACTTAAATTCATAAACCTGATGGAGAAGCATGAAGATTTTCAAGAAGTTATTACTATTTTTAAGGAACCATCTGCTGCTCCTGCAAAGATTGTTGAAGCAGGAATGGCTTTCATTCTACAGTTGTATGGAAATAATGAAAATGAATCCCTTTCTGACTTGAGATATCAATGCTTTGCGAAATCACTGAGTAAAAGTAAATATACTTTGGCTTCCTTGCCTCCTACTGACACTGCTGCTCGATTTCATTCATTACATACATATTGCCAAGTTCAGAAGTGGTTGGGAAATGACATACCACCTACAAAATGAGGATGGAAGAAGACTGCAAAAGCAGTGACCCCACTCACCACTGATAAAGAACCTGCTCCTTCAGAGTTGGTTCAACATTATATCCTGCAGATGACTCAAGGGGTGCACAACAGTTACTTGCAGATGAAGAGGGGCAGGATTAAACTGCTCTGTGACATGTGTTTCATACAAGGGGTTCTCCTGTTCGAACTTTGATATAAACATTGATGAGGAGGACTGTGATGATCCCATTGATCCAGTGTTAGAAAACTTCCTAGATCCGGAAGGAGACAGATCACATGGAATGGAATAACCAGAAAATGCTCTTTCACTCACCTTTATCATCATATTAATCCACAAGTCAACTCCACTAGAGTTCACTGTATTTCTAGGGTGAATGATGTATATTCTATTAAAGGAGATTGATGGGAGATGGTATACCACCCTATCCTTTAAGAAAGCCATCATGGAGAACAACAACAATTATAAATATGCAGTTGTAATTGGCCTGTGAATGACAAATGATAGCTTCATCTAAAGTATTCACCATTAGGTAAATGGTTGGGTGCAAGGGTGGTAATTCCGCCAATGAGCATACGCTGTCTGCCCTAAGCCAGAGTAAAGGAGGAAGGACAACCCTGCAAAAAATATTGCTAAGCCATATTAGGTAACTTGAGTCATGACTGAAATGATGAACACGTTATCGCTCCTTTCACGGCAAAACCGCACACCGCACAAGAAATATGTATAATGCATTTTTTGTATAAAAATTTTGTATAAGTTATTTTTTATATCACACATTTTCCTCTTAAGTGAGTCCTAAGTGAGATGATTAAAAAAAAAAAAATTGGCCCCTATTATTTTTCAAGATGGTAGAGGGGTTCAAATATCAAGTATTATTAAGTCCATAATTTTTTCCTTATTCGCCCTTTCTGAACCTCTGTTGACTGGTCTAGACCATGAGACAGACAGACACGCAGACAGGCAAGCTGAAAGGAAGGCAAGAAAGCAGGTTAAAAGTTAGGTGGGGAGATAAGCAAGTAGGTAGATAGGTTAATAAGTCGATATGCGTTCAGATATATATATATATATATATATATATATATATATATATATATATATATATATATATATATATATATATATATATATATATATATATATATATATATATATATATATATATATATATATATATACATATACATATACATATACATATACATATACATATATATATATATATATATATATATATATATATATATATATATATATATATATATATATATATATATATATATATATATATATATATATATATATATATATATATATATATATATATATATATATATATATATATATATATATATATATATATATATATATATATATATATATATATATATATATATATATATATATATATATATATATATATATATATATATATATATATATATATATATATATATATATATATATATATATATATATATATATATATATATATATATATATATATATATATATATATATATATATATATACATATATATATATATATATATATATATATATATATATATATATATATATATATATATATATATATATATATATATATATATATATATATATATATATATATATATATATATATATATATATATATATATATATATATATCATATATACATATATACATATATATATATATATATATATATATATATATATATATATATATATATATATATATATATATATATATATATATATATATATATATATATATATATATATATATATATATATATATATATATATATATATATATATATATATATATATATATATATATATATATATATATATATATATATATATATATATATATATATATATATATATATATATATATATATATATATATATATATATATATATATATATATATATATATATATATATATATATATATATATATATATATATATATATATATATATATATATATATATATATATATATATATATATATATATATATATATATATATATATATATATATATATATATATATATATATGTATA
>JAXCGZ010017251.1:67500-87500 GCA_037179515.1 Halocaridina rubra | reverse complement strand
CCCCATCGTATTCCCTGCGTGTCGTAAGAGGCGACTAAAAGTGGATGGGATGGAGGGACTAGGAATCCCCCCCCCCTTGTATTAACCTCCTGCGAGACGTCAAAGAAGAAGGGGAGTAGAGGTAAGAATAACTTCTCCCCAAACTCTAGTTATGGGGTGTCTAAATGTGAGTGGTTGCAGTACGATACAGAGCAAAAGATGTGAGATTGGATATATGTTTGGTAAGAGGAGGATGGATGTATTGGCATTGTGTGAGACGAAGATGAAAGGAAAAGGAGAAGTAGCATTTGGTGATGTGACGGGTAGGGTGTCTGGGGTTGAAAGAGAGATAGCTGGAGAAGGTGTGGCATTATTGCTGAGTGAATGGATGGTAAATAAGGTAGTGGAATGGAAAGAAGTGTCATCTAGGCTAATGTGGGTGAGGGCTAAGATAGGTAGGAAATGTTGGGCGTTTGTTAGTGCCTATGGGCCAGGATGTGAGAGAAGTGAGGAAGAGCGGGATGATTTCTGGAATGAGTTAACTAGGTGTGTGGATGGTCTTAGTAGAAGGAACTATGTAGTTGTGTTGGGTGACTTGAATGCCAGATTGGGTGATGGAGAGGTAGAAGGTGTTATTGGAAAGTATGGGGTACCAGGTGGGAATGAGAGTGGCGAGAGACTGTTACATATGTGTGTGGAGCAAGAGTTGGTGATAGGTAATAGTTTTTTCAAGAAGAAGTTAATAAATAAGTATACATGGATGAAAGTGGCAAATGGAAGAGTAAAAGAGAGAGCATTGATGGATTATGTGTTGGTAGCAAAGAGAATGATTGGTAGAGTGAAAGATGTGCATGCATTTAGGGGTGTGGCTGTTGGGATGTCTGATCATTTTTTGGTTGAAGCAAAAGTGGTAGTAGCAAAAGAGTGAGGAAATAGAGTGGGGGGATGTAGAAGGGAAATAGTGAAGGTGGAAGAGCTGAAAAAGCCAAAGAAGAGACAGGAATATCAGGACAGCTTGAGAGTGGCATATGACATGGTGAAAGAAAGCGAAGTTGGGGAGTTAGAGGAGGAATGGGGGTTGATGAAAGAAGGTTTTGTGGGACATGCAAGTGATGTGTGTGGAAAGGGGTTTGTTGGAGGTGGCATGAGGAGGGGCAGCGAGTGGTGGAAAGAAGGGGTGAAAATGAAGGTGGAAGAGAAAAAGAGGGCTATTGAGGAATGGCTTCTGTATAAAGTAGGGAGAAGTATGAAAGATATAGGGAGAAAAATGTGGAAACCAAGTAGAAGGTAGAGGAAGAGAAGAGGTTGGCAAATGTTAGGTGGGGACAGGATTTTAGTAGGTCATATGAGGAGAATAAAAAGAAGTTTTGGAAAGAAGTGAAGAGAGTAAGGAAGGGTGGATCGAGGATGGAAGAGACAGTGAAAGATGTGAATGGACAGATGTTAAGAGGGAACGATGCAAGGAAAAGATGGGCAGAATATTTTGAGTGCTTGCTGAATGTTGAGGACGATAGAGAGGCAGCTATAGTGGCAGTGGGGGGTGTTCAAGTGCCAGTAATGGGAGATGAAAATGAGAGAGAGATTACAAGAGAGGAGGAGAAAAAGGGCATTGTATGATGCAAAAGCAGGTAAAGCACCTGGAATGAATGGTGTGAGAGCGGAGATGTTGAAAGAAGGGGGTGTGACTGCATTGGAATGGTTAGTGAGAGTGTTTAATATATGCTTTATGTTGTCAATGGTGCCAGTGGAATGGGTGATTGCTTGAATAGTGCCCCTATACAAAGGTAAGGGAGATCTGTAAGAATGCAGTAATTTTAGGGGTATAAATTTGTTGAGTGTGGTAGGAAAAGTGTATGGTAGGATACTGGTTAATAGGATTAGGGATAAGACAGAAAATGTGATTGCGAAAGTGCAGAGTGGTTTTAGGAGAGGTAGAGGTTGTATAGATCAGATTTTTATAGTTAGACAGTTATGTGAGAAATATTTAGCTAAGGGTAAGGATGTGTATTTTGCATTTTTGGATCTGGAAAAAGCGTATGATAGAGTTGATAGAGAGGCAGTGTGGAATGTTTTGATATTATATGGAATTAATGTTAAATTGTTGCATGCAGTGAAGAGTTTGTTTGAAGGGAGTAGAGCTTGTGTTAGGGTAGGGAATGAAGTGAGTGAGTGGTTTCCAGAGAGTGTGGGACTGAGACAGGGATGTGTGATGTCACCATGGCTGTTCAATTTGTATATTGGTGGAGTTGTAAGAGAGGTGAATGAGCGAGTGCGTGGTCGAGGTTTGAGAATGGTAGATGGGGATGATAACGAGTGGGAGCTGAATCTGTTGCTGTTTGCAGATGATATTGTGGTGGTGGCAGATTCAGAGGAAAAGCTGTGTCAGTTAGTGTCAGAATTTGGAATGGTGTGTGAGAGAAGGAAGTTGCTAGTGAATGTGGGAAATTGTAAGGTTATGAGGTGTACAAGAAATGAGGATGGTGCTGGATTGAATGTTATGTTGAATGGAGAGACATTTGAGGAAGTTGATCAGTTTAAGTATTTAGGCTCGGTTATAGCTGCAAATGGTGGAGTGGAAGCAGATGTGTGTCACAGAGTGAATGAAGGGTGTAAAGTGTTGGGTGCGTTGAAAGGAGTGATGAAGAATAGAGGGTTGGATATGAATGTTAAGAAAGTTTTGTATGAGAAAGTGGTTGTGCCAACTGTGATGTATGGATCAGTTATGGGGTATGAAAGTAAGTGAGAGAAGAAAACTAAATGTGTTTGAGATGAAATGCCTGAAGAGTATGATTGGTGTATCTCAGTTGGATAGGGTTAGGAATGAAGTGGTGAGAGCAAGAACGGGTGTGAGGAGAGAAATTGCAGGCAGAGTAGATATGAATGTTCTGAGATGGTTTGGCCATGTAAAATGGATGGATAATGAAAGACTGCTGAAAAAGGTGATGAATGCGAGAGTTGATTTGAGAAATGCTAGAGGGAGGCCTAGGTTTGGATGGATGGATGGAGTAGGGGGAGCCCTGAATGATAGAAGGATGGATGTGAGGGAAGCAAGCGAGCGTGCTAGGAATAGGAATGAGTGGCGAGCAATTGTGACGCAGCTCTGAAGGGCATCTGCTGTTACCACGGCGCTGCATCTTACAGAGGTAGCCCTGTGGTAGGGGCAGTAGGATTAGTTGGCAGTTGTGAAGCGACACAGATTGTGGGAGAGCCGGGAGGATGGGCTCTGGCACTCCAGCAGTGCCATCTGAACGGTCGCTAGCTCCCTCGTCATTGCCCATAGAGCAAAGTAATCCCCTTATTGTTTTCTTTCTTTGATGTCGGCTACCCCCCAATTAAAGGGGGAAACAACCTAGGTAGATAGATTATTATTATCATTATTATTATTATTGTTATTATTAATATTATTATTATTATTATTATTATTATTATATTATTATTATTATTATTATTATTATTATTATTATTATTATTATTATTATTATTATTATTATTATTATTTTGATCATCATTATTAATATTATTATTATTATTATTATTATTATCATTATTATTATTATTATTATTATTATTATTATTATTATTATTATTATTATTATTATTATTATTATTATTATTATTATTATTATAATTTTTATTATTATTATTATAATTATTATTATTATTATTATTAATATTATTATTATTATTATTATTATTATTATTATTATTATTATTATTATTATTATTATTATAATTATTATTATTATTATTATTATTATTATTATTATTATTATTATTATTATTATTATTATTATTATTATCATTATTATTGCTATTATTTTTATTATTATTATTATTATTGTCATTATTATTATTATTATTATTATTATTATTATTATTATTATTATTATTATTATTATTATTATTATTATTATTATTATTATTATTATTATTATTATGACTTCCGGACGGACATAGAAAGGAGTTCTCACAAGGCATGGGCACCAAGATAACATTTAAGTGGAAGAAAAGTAGCAGCCCAAAGAACAATCAAAGTAATGAAAGGTAAAAATTTTGGTAGGAATAGACCCCGAGATGACGGTAAATCTTTTTTAATTAATTTTTATAAGAAGAAAGCTTATGAGAGTTAGTAAAGACAGAACGAGGAAGAGTGTACCGGAATCTGCATGTGGAAGATAAGAAGCTGCAAATATTCACATAGCACCTGTAAGACGAAGCCATTTGGCACACACTACGTGGCCGCACCGGCTGGGAAGGTATGTAACTCGACAAGTCATCAGAGCAGCGGTAGAAGAAATACCTATAAAAAAGGGAGAAATTATACCTTATTGCGAAGGGAAAGGAATCGAGATGATAACTAAGAGTAGGATTGCTGATGAGTCTGATGGTCTTAGACTCAACCTTTTCAAGGAGATAATTGAAGAAGATGCAGAGCTGATGTGAGAGCAGTATCCAAGTCACTGTTAGTGACTGAGAAGAGGAAATGGAAAACCGATAACGATACATCTCCCAATTAATTAGATGCATGCATAAATGATGAAATAAATTGAATTCTTGTAAAACGTATAAATAAACGAATAGATAAATAAAAAATATATATATGTGGGTCTATAGATAAATAAATATAAAAACTGAAATAAATAAGCTCACATTTTACCAGCCACTGTGCTAACGAACTGGTCAGATCACTAATACTCCTACTGACTTATCCACAGAGAACATAATACCACACGATATTGCTTTAAAAACCATAAATTTTGGAACTCTCTTGTGGGAAATTTAATAAAGTACCTATTATTGAAAACGCACATTTTCTGCTTCTATTGCCTCTTCAATGTCTACTGCGTTCAATTTTGTAGTATTGCTTGTCACAGCAATCGTTCTTAATCACATACATATGTTTTAAATAGAAAGAATATTACTAATGGATTCCAGTCTCCTGTTACTAGAAGGGCAATCTATATTTCAACAAGAATACAAAAATTAAGTTTAAAGAGAGAGAGAGAGAGAGAGAGAGAGAGAGAGAGAGAGAGAGAGGAGAGAGAGAGAGAGAGAGAGAGAGAGAGAGAGAGAGAGAGAGAGAGAGAGAGAATGAAAGAGAGAGAGAGAGAGAGAAAGAGAGAGAGAGAGAGAGAGAGAGAGAGAGAGAGAGAGAGAGAGAGAGAGAGAGAGAGAGAGAGAGAGAGAGAGAGAGAGAGAGAGAGAGAGAGAGAGAGAGAGAGAGAGACTCATTTAGTTATACGAGTATAAAGTAGAGTCGAAAAGGCCATTTAGCTGTTTGTCATGTAGACAGTGCATTAGTTAATTAGACGCTTAATATATTAATTACAGCATGTCACTTATAGACAGGCAATTGCGGACAGTCGGAGAGAATATAAGAAAAATTGGACACTTCACAATGTTGTTTGCCATTTTATGTATCACTATTAATCCCCATTAGAATGGAGGTGTAGAGAGATATGTTGGCGTTGGAAATTAATGGCTAAATGCCTTTTCTAACATCCTGCAGTGGGTTCGATCGCAGGTCGCTCACTTCCCGAGTTGAGTGCTCTAACCACCGCACTACTGCGGTCCCCCGGTCTTTTGCCTGGTACAGACTTCATTTACAATTGTCTAAAGTTCTTCTTAAGTGGATGGAACATCGCCTGAAAAGAAATTGGAAATTATTTTGGAAAAAAAAAACTTTTTAAATCTCTGCCTATCGGAAGAATCGACTATAAGCGACAGAGTAGCGAGGGATGGCAATTCCATCCTCTATGATATTTTTTCTTACGGAACTACTAATGGAATGGTGCAATATAGACATGGTGTGAGTGAGTAATCCTGCTTGTCCTACTTAAAAGAGATAATTCTAGGTAGAAGCTGCTATTAGAAACATCTCCACCTCTCAATTCAGTGCTGTCACCTAACAACGATGATGTCCCTTCTATCAACAACCCTCAGGTTTTGCAAACTAGGTTTTCTGTCTCTACTCACAATTCCTTCAGTGCATTGAAAGACGAATGTGACAATGGTAGTGAAGAAGAGGTAGATCCAGATAAAAGTGATAGTCAACAAGACAACCTGAATACACCATCTAGCATAAATAATCAAATCAATAACAGCTTACAAAATAGTGATGAAACAACAGCGTCCTTCCCCACTACTCCTAACAACACAACAACAGGTACTAACCAGAACAAGATTCTTTGCAGCACAAATAATCAACCTGGTAAAGAGTTGCAAAACGGCGAAGAAGATATAGAGCCCATCTCCACTACTCCTAACAACACAGCAACTATCACTAACCAGGACAATCAAATTACACCTTCCAGCACAAATAAGCAACTCAGCAATAGGCTGCAAAACAATGAAGAAAACAGAAAATACAAAATAGCAGCAGTCTCTATTCTAAACATTCCATCGAAGTCCTCTCCCCCACAGCCACAGTTACCCAATAATGCAAGTGCAAGGGTTACAGCTCAAATATATATTTGCATTCCTGGCAACCCCTTTGAGAGAGAGATGCGTAATATATTGACAAATCAAGGCATTCCCTCTAAAGAAGTCTTGATTAAGGAGCTTTCTCACAAACCAAATTGGGTTTCCTTCACAATAACGATATCGAAAGGATTTGAATATGTGTCTTACAAACTGAATCAATGGCCTACAGGCACAATTGTCCAGCCATTTTGCGGGGGCAAACAATGGACACAACTTGGGTATTCTACAAAATATCCCAAACTACAGTCTAACCAAAATAAACAGCAAAGAGCTTATGAAATAATCCCCTATACACGAGACTACTGAAAGAGACACGATACATACCTCTCTTATCGCCATCCACGCACAAGAGACTTCTCCTGGAATGATGGCTCTTACAACCCTAGACACTCACCTTGGCATACAAACTTTGGGAAGGCCCAATCATACCATGGCATGTACTCAAACCAGCGTTACCCATCCAACGGCAGGTACAAACACCAGGCTCCATGGGCTAATCCCAAAACACACTAAAATGATGAATTCCCAGCAGAATCACACAGTCGAAACAAGTCATGGACTAACCCAAGAACAAACTACAACTATGACTATGGATACCACCCTAATGAAACATGGTAAGAATGTAACATTAGTACATGTGAACGCTCAGTCCCTGCTCGCTCATTTTGAGGAAATAATAATGCTAACAAAAGACTACAGCATTGACATCCACTGAGTAAGTGAAACTTGGCTTCCTCCTACAACTGAAAATAAATTTGTATATATCCCAGAGTTTAAAATATTTTGCAATGACCATGGGGGTGGGGTCTGTATTTATGCTAGAAATTATCTTAGTGCATCAGAAATAACCACAGGTTTAGAAAAAACTGAAGAGCTCGAAGATTTATGGATCACTGTGCAGTATCAGAAACTTCCATCTTTCATTGTAGGGTGTGTTTACCGTCACCCTAAAGCACCTACCAGTTCATTCAATCATCTGCTAGAAACATTCAGAAATATTTGTGTGCGCCATAAACCCATATACATACTTGGTGACTTTAATAATGACTTGCTCTCAGCAGATAACAAAATGAAAAGGGCGATCAACACTGTGAAGTTAACACAAATAGTGACAAAACCGACCCGCATAACCCCTAATTCTAGGATTCTTATAGATCTTATAATAACAAATACAGTGGAGAGTATACCCTATTGGGACGTAGTTCCCTGCCCAATTGCAGACCACGAGCTGAGCATTGCTATGATAAACATAAACAAGCCCAAAAGGAAGCCTCTCTTCAAGACATTCCGGTGTCTAAAATATTACTCCACTGATATCTTTTGTGAAACATTAATCAACAGCACAAATGAACTTAATAGAATTAAATGCACAGATAACGTCGATTTGCAGGTTGAGAGTCTAACAAAAGTCTTCCTTGAATGCTTAGATAGTTGTGCACCCATTGTAACAAGAAAAATAACCCACCACTCAGGCCCTGGCTAACTAATGACATCAAAGAGGCAATGCAAATCAGAAATCAAATACAAAAAGAGCTAAAAATTAATAGATATGATATCACTCTCTGAGAACGTTATAAAACAGAAAAGAAATGTGCCAGATCTCTCATCAATGTAAGTAAAAAATACTTTTACAAAAAACAATTTAATGACTCTAGACATGATACAGCAGCAAATGGAAAGTGATAAGCATGATACCAAATGAAAAGAGTACCTCAGAAAGTTATGAAAATATTATGGAGTTGAAAGACAAAGCGGAAAACTTTAATAACTATTTTGCTAACGTTGGCAAAAATACCTACGAGAAAACACGAGAAAACATCAACTCAGTGAATATGGGTAATTGCTTAAATGACAATTCTTCCAATGTAAGCACAAGAGAGTACTTCAAGATAAATCCTATCGATTGTACTACCCTAATTCTTACTATAAAGAGCCTAAGAAACTCTGGCTCTTATGGTCCAGATGGTATATCATTTCAGTTCATCAAAGATGCTCTACCCATGATTGTATCTTTTATTCTAACTATTATGAACACTTCCATTGTTACTAAAAAGTTTCCTGACTCTTGGAAAATATCACATGCAATACCTCTACAGAGAAGATATGACAAACTATCGTCCCATTTCCCTGCTACCCATTTTCTCTAAAATATTAGAAAAAATTGTTGCATGCTAACTTATGTCATATTTAGAGTCAAATAGACTATTATCCATTAACCAACATGCTTTCAGACTGAAACTCTAGACGGAAACTGCACTGCTTAAAGTTACAAATAGTATCTATAATAATATAGATATGAAAAAAATATCTCTGCTTGTATTATTAGACTTATCAAAAGCCTTCGACAGTGCAAACCATGAAATTCTTTTAAGTAAATGTACTAACCTAAATATTGATCCGAGCTGGTTTAGCGAGTATCTATCTAATTGTAAACAGTCTATGCGTCTTAACAACATTATCTCTATGGCAAAATATGTATCATTTGGTGTTCCACAGGGATCAGTATTTGGTCCTATCCTCTTCTCCATCTACGTAAATTATCTATCTTCTTTCATTTCTGACTGTCTAGTCGCACAATATGCAGATGACGCTCAACTACTCCTTAGTGGTGATATTAATAATCTCCCAGAGCTAACTTTAAGAGCAGAAAACACTCTGTTAAAAATCAAAGCCCATTTTCAAGAAATTGGGCTGTTAATTAACGAAAGTAAAACACAGTGCATATTTATTGGTTCAAGGTTCCACATAGCACAAATTCCAGAAAACACAACAATTAATTTTTGCGACAATATTATCACACCTAGCAAAACAGTCAAAAACCTAGGAATTCACTTTGATAACTATATGTTGTTTGATTCCCACATAGACAAAGTATGCAAAAAGGTTACAGGAACATTAATGTACTTATCACGTATAAAAGACAATTTTGAGACTACCTCTCGAATAACTATTGTTGAATCTCTAGCCCTAAGTCACTTAATTACTGCACAACTGTTGGGGGAGCTACCACTAAGACTCAGATAAAAAGAATACTGAAGCTTATTAATTTTGCAGCTCGAGTTGCCCTGGGAGGAATAAGAAAATATGACCACATCACAACAGCTCTCAATAAACTTGGGTGGCTGCGGGCAGAAAATAAGGTCGCTTATGCTATTTATGTTTTTGTATTCAAAATTTTGGACCATCATTATCCTAGCTGGCTATTTGATTTAAAAACAGTCAGGGATATAAGGGGAACCAACACTAGACAGAGCAGTGAGCTCTTTATTCACAGAACAAACACAGAAACAGGTTCAGAGATGATCACTATCAAAGGCCCAACACTCTGGAACAATATTCCAGAGCATCGTAAAAATGCACCCTCCTTCAGAGCTTTCAAAGGCAAACTATAAAGTTTTCTTTTGGACAAACAGTTGCTGCTCATTAAGAACTAATTATTCCTCATTGTAATGAAAACAAATGGAAATGATGCTGATAATAACAATACTGTATATAGTGTTATGATTACTACTTTATTATTATTACTCTTATTCTGTGCTTACCCCTCTGTGCTTTCCCTTCTTGGTAAATCTGACCACTCCATGATCTCTGTCTCTTCTATTTTCGCTCCCCCACCACCAATCCCTCCTACTCAACGCCGCCTTTGGCACTTCGAGCGAACCCAATTTGAAAATTTGTGTAACTTTCTCTTTGACTTCCCATGGGATGACTACTGCTTTCGGTCCCGCAACCCTGAACGGGTAGCTGTAAAAGTTGCCGATATCATGACCACGGGAATGGAGGCGTACAACCCTCTTCTACAAAAACTTTCTCTCCCCCTAAACCTTGGCTTGACCGTGCCTGCTCCATGGCTATCCAAGCTAGGAATCAGGCTCACCGATCTAACCAAGCCTCTCCTTCCGATTTAACTCGCTCTGCTTTTATTATAGCTAGGAATCGCTGTACTGCTCAGATTCGAAGGTCTAAGGCTTCCTTTATTAGAAGGAAAGTTGATGACTTTATCTCCTCTCCCACTGACAAATGCTTCTGGTCCTTAGCCAAAAACCTCTCCAAAAACTTCTGTAACTCAAGCTTTCCCCCTCTCATTCGTTCTGATGGTTCTATAGCATGCTCTCACACTGACAAAGCCACTCTCTTTGGCTCTCATTTTTCTGCCAACTCTTCTATCAACGATTCCAGCGCACCTGTTCCTCAGTCTTTTCCCCTCTGTGACCCTATGCCCTCCCTTATCTTTTCTTCAAGCAAAGTTCATAAGGTTCTTCGCTCACTAAAGACAAACGAGGCATCTGGTCCCAATGGTATCCTTGCAAGGTTCCTTAAGGAGTTTGCAGATGAACTGGCTCCCGTGCTTTGCTGTCTTTTTCACCTCATTCTGTCAACCAGTATCTATCCTTCATCTTGGAAGCATGCTATAGTTCAACCTGTTCCTAAGAAGGGTGACCGCTCTATTCCTTCTAACTACCGACCTATTGCTCTAACCTCCTCTATTGCTAAAGTTTTCGAAACTTTGCTCAATGCTCACTTCTTGAAACGCCTTGAATCTAACTCACTTATCTCCGATCACCAGTACGGCTTCCGCAAGGCAAGATCCACTGGTGATCTCCTGTCCTATCTTACTCATGTATGGTCATCTTCTCTGAGGAAGTATGGGGAATCCTTTGTCGTCGCCCTTGATATCTCTAAGGCTTTTGACAGAGCCTGGCACAAGGCTCTGTTGGCCAAACTCCTTGCCTATGGCTTTACCCCTTCTTTCTGTTCTCTGATTTCCAGTTTTCTTACTGACCATTCTATATCTGTAGTTGTTGATGGCGCGACATCTAGCCCTTTCTCTGTTTCCAGTGGTGTTCCACAGGGCTCTGTTCTTTCGTGTACTCTCTTCCTTCTCATCATCAATGATCTTCTACAATCCCCATCTTCCTCTCTTCTTCATGCCTTTGCCGATGATTCTACCCTTCACTTTTCCTCTGCCTTTTCTTCACAACCTTCATCTGTTACTCGTAGTCTATCTCGTATCACTCTTTCTTCTCCCCTTAACTCCGATTTGCAGAGAGTATCTGAATGGGGGACTCAAAATTTAGTTAAATTCAATGCCTCCAAGACACAGTTTCTGGTTATCTCTTTATCTTCTTCTACTCCTGATAACCCTATTGTCTTCGAAACTAATGAAATTTACCATCTTAACTCTAACAATATATTAGGAATCCATATAGCCTCTAACTTGTCTTGGAGGAATCACATAATCCAAATTTCTAAATCTTCATCCAAAATATTGGGGGTTTTGTTTCATTTTCGTTATTACTTTTCCTCATTGCAGTTGCTTAAAATTTACAAAGGTCTTATCCGCCCCTGCTTAGAATACTGCTCACACATCTGGGGTGCTTCTTCCTTTACTTATCTTCTTGATAGGGTTGAATCTAAGGCACTCAGACTCATTAATGATCCTTCTCTTACTTTTAACCTGGATTCTCTCTCTCTTCGCCGTAAGGAATCTTCCCTTTCGCTTTTCTATCGCTACTACTTCCATCGCTGCTCTGATGAGTTGGCGAGTTGCATCCCTCCTCCACTGCCGAGGCCGCGTAACACTTGCCAAGCGGCCTCATCTCACAGGTACTGTGTGGAGATTTGTAGCTCGCGGATTGGTCGGTGCAGCGACTGCTTCTTCCCATCTACCTCCAGACTCTGGAACTCTCTTCCTCCTTCTGTCTTTACTAATTCTTATGACCTTTCATCCTTCAAAAAGCAGATCTATCGTCATCTCAGAGCCTAGTCCTCCATATCTCTGGGTCCTCTTTTCTTTGACTGTTTTTTTCTGTGTGTCGTTTTCCTTTGTGTGACATTACCTCATCTCTGCCTTGCCCTTAACCTTTTTCTTTTCCTTCATCTTGGTATTTTCTCGTGCCCGGGCCTTTGTTGATGAGGGCAGTTTCTGCCTGTCCCTGTGTCACACTCTTAAAAAAAAAAAATTCACATTATTGTTAAATTTTTATTACAGCATTACTATTTTCTATGAAAGCTACATTTAATTTATATATATGTATTACCCTCTTATTTATTAGTTTAATTACATGTCTGCTTATAAGTTCATTTTACTTTATTATTAACATTATTGTAAAAATTTTTTATTACAGTATTATTATTTTCTAGGAAACCATTGTTTAATTTAACAGTATGTATTACCCTCTTACTTATTAGTTCAATTTATATCTACTTATAAGTTACTTTTAGTTTTTCTAAGAATAACCATTGCACAAAAATGGAAATAAATGTTTGTATGTTTGTTCTCTTAGAGTAGTTGTGCCCAGCCTCCCTGATCAATGAAATATGCAGTTATATTTGGGAAGAATATTATTATTATCATTATTATTATTATTATTATTATTATTATTATTATTATTATTATTATTATTATTATTATTATTATTATTATTATAATATTATTATTATTATTATTATTATTATTATTATTATTATTATTATCATTATTATTGAGCATAAGCGACCATAATAACGTGGACTACAAAATGAAAGTGTTCAAATGAAACCTCAAAAGGCATAAGCATGTATATTTTGTACAGTAATATAATTCCTGGACTTTCTGAGACTGCATATCTTCTTCTTCTTCTTCGTCTACATCTTTTTCCCACTTTTATGTGGGGTCGATGTTTCTGGCCAGTTATCTGTACTGGCCATATTTTGGTTTTGGCAATTTTTTTTATGGCCGGATGCCCTTCCTGCCGCCAACCCTCCCCATTTACCCGGGCTTGGGACCGGCACCAAGTTGAGGCTGGCTTGCCCCCCTCAGTGGCTGGGTTTGCCGCATAGGGAACGCTAGGCCCCAAGAAAATCTCGGTTGCCCGCCGCCTGCCCGCCAGGAGCAGGAACGGCACACGCTCCGCGACCGGTACTGTTGGGGATTTACGTGCGTTCAACTGGTCGATGCATCTGATTATTTTGCGATTCACATGCTTTAATGGTTTTGGCAAAAGGGTTTTACAGCCGGATGCCCTTCCTGACGCCAACCCTCCCCATTTTTCCGGGCTTGGGACCGGCACTGGGCTGCTATTTCTAGCAACCCAGAGGCTGGGTTTTCTGAGACTGCATATATATAAAGAAAATCTTCAAGATATTTTTCTTAGTGTTAGTAGACTCCTTTTATTTTATGTGTTAGTTAGACTCCTTGAGTTGGAGAAAGAGAAAAGTTGAGATAGGATAAAGGTACAGAAGGTAGAGTTGACGACGCCGCGTGCATGCTTTTAACACCCCTGGGGCCACTGGGAAGGAAGGGTAAATGGGAGATAAGAATGAGAAAAACAAATTTGAAAATATATAAATGGAAAAATAATTGAATTAATTAAAATGAAAGAGGTCTTGATGGTCTGATTAAACATACACCAGGGTCAAGTCCCAGGACAATTGTGCTCCTGCAGGAATATGAGATTCCTCTAGACAACATCTCAGGATCTGGAGGATGTTTAGGGGTACAAGGCAAGATAGCAAATTCAGATTCATTCCTGTTAATGAAGTTTAGGAGACCGGCTTCTTCTATGATATTAGCGGAATTACTGCTATCAACTTTATTTAAGTATTTATTGCTGGCAATGGTAGGTAATAAATCCTTTAATAAGTTGACAACAGTCATTCCACTCAAGTCATTGAAGAGGGTGGTCTCCTAAAAATCATTATCAAGTATGAATTCGAAGTTGCTCTCTCACCTCTCTCCCCTAGGACTACTTCAGATCCTGAGATATTGCCTAGAAGAATCTCAGATCTCTTGGGGGGGGGGGGGGCACAGTTATTTTGGGAGATATTCAAAGCTTCTTTTTCATCAAGGCAGTGTTCTCTCGGTTACTGTAAGGTGTAGACGTGCCTCTCCTCTCTCCAGATAAGACAAGAATTTACTAACTATAAGAAGTCCAGAAAATTCCCAGACCACCCATCCAGGACTTGCAAATCTTACATCCAGTGACTCCCCCTGTTTCAAGAAAGGATCGCCATCCATTTATCATAGAAGTCACCTCGGATTTGTATCTAATTTTACTTAATCGAACCAAGTTCTTTATTGTTGTTTCACTGAAATATTGAAATATTGACAGAGCAAATAAAAAAGGCAAACGAGAAGAGATTCTCCAACCTCTATTCTTCTACCTGACGCCCCTGTTCATCTCTTTCTGCCTCGCCACCCAAAATTCCAGCTCCAGGACCTTCTTACTCAAACTTAAGCTCCAACTCCATCTTCAAATTCAATGTTCTTGCCATGAACACAGTGAAGGCCTACCAACTCCTTTGTGAGCTGGAAAGTTTCCTCAGTAAGATTAGGTGTACCATTAAACCCAATCTCCAGAATGACTTTATCATTCACCCTACTAGCAAAGAGGCTGATGAAAAGTCCGCACCTGAGGTGTGGAGCTCTGTTCTGCTAAAATGGTCAAGAAAATTGTCCTCCTCAATTTCCCTCATGCTCTGTTCACCGAACACCTGCTTGGATAAGAATTTATCACTGCTGCCAGTCGGTGCACTACCAAAGTAGAAGGCAAGTCAGTCCCTACCAGGCATGTTACAATGCACATCTCTGGACCTCCCCATGTGGAGATCAACCTGGGCGTCAGGGTGACTTTCAAACTGATGAAATGCAATCTCGAACCTTTGAGTCGGCTCAGGTGCCAAAGATTTGGTCACCACAGGAACTCCAGCACCTACCCTGTCAATTATGCTATGTGCAGCAGGGGACATGACAGATCAGTGCCTGACCAAGTTGAAGGCTAAGGAGGAGACCACTGCCCAATGCCCCAACTGTAAGGGGGCCAAACATGCTCAAAACAGCCACTGCCCTGAGAGACTGAGGAGGATCCCTGTGAGGACCAAAGTTGCTGCTGCTAATCCTACCCACACCACTCTTACTTTCACTCCTACTCCCTCCTCACCTCCAATGTTTGGCACCATCCTCCCATCCATCATGGTCATAGTCACTCCTTCTCCCCACCACCCATAACACCAACCCCTCTCCAAGTACCCCTGCCCAGTCCTCTGTTCTTATCCAGACCCCTACCCCCTTCCAACTCCTCCGTGTCCATCCGAACAACTCTCATGCCTCTTCTAAAGATACTGGACTAATAAATCTCCACTCTGCTCCTGCAAAACCACTACCACCAAAATTTCCCCACACACCTTCTCCTGCACCTAGATCCCAACCTGAACCCAATCCTCAACCCCTCTTCACTCTTCTGACATCAAGGAACTTCTCACCTTTGCAACTGACACGGTATTGGAGGTCCTCACAAGGGATATGGTCCTCTCTCGCTCACGCACCATTAACCAAATCATGGAGATAACACAGTATAATAGCACAAGTGCTGATCAAGAGAACCCAGATGCAGCTCCAACAACCTGCCACCCATACTCTTCCTCTTCTTAAAAATTCAAGTTGCTAGATCTCGGGATCCTCCACTGAATGCTTAAGGACTAAGAAGCAAAATGCAGCATCTAGAGTGCACAGCCAAGGCAGAAAAAAATCGATGTGATCATGATGTAGCAGACCCTGTACATGGAAAACAACGCCCCAAAAATATCTAGATACCAGGGCTTCTACCACCACTGCACACCAGGCGAACACAGAGGCAGTGCCATATTAATTAAAAACATCCTAGACAAGGAAGCTATGCAGCCAGTAAACTGTGCAGATGGAGGCCTATTCCAAGCAACTAACATTAGGACTCAGAGCAGCAACATCACCACATACAGCATCTACAGACTGCATGATGGTGAACTCGACTTGACCGCCGTCTTAGGCACAGAGACAGACCTAGTCTAAGGTGGCAACTTCAGCATAAGGATTCAGAGCAGCAATATCACCATCGAAAACATCTAAAGACCGCAGGATGATGAACTCGCCTTGACACCCTCTTTTGCACAGCCTACCAGACAGACCAGGCCATAGGTGGTAACTTCAACCCTAACGAAACCATGTCCATATCAAACCACACCTGCAGAACTGGCCAACATACCAATCATATGCAGAATAAGTGAGACAACGTCACTCCTAAATGACAACGAGCCAACCCACAACAAAGGAGGAATATTAGACCTCACCATCTCAGATTTCCTGAAGCAAGACACCACGTGGAGAGTACACTCTAATGTCACAAGTGCTCACTATGAGGTACATCTCAAGCTGAGAATACCAGACTTTTCAGATCCCTCCACCTCGATGGAACTCCAGAAAAACCCAAATGGAGCAGCTTCAAGGAACACATTGCCAACTAGTATACAGCATGCATATCTCCTGAGAACATTGATAAGTGAAAACAAACTTAGTCAATACCATGCAAACTACAGCTGACTCCACCCATCTCTGCAACCTAGGGTATTTCAGCTGCCAAGGCAGATGTTAACACTGCAACAGAATCAAGGAACTCCGCCACCTACTCAATGTCACCTAGATAATCCATAGAAACTACTCCACTGAAAAATTATGCCGTATTTTTCAAGCTGTCTAGAAACACATCCAAGAAAATATCAAAGAAATCAATGGGAAAATGTGCCCCAAGTGGTATTCCACATTCAACATCCACACAAGAGTGGAAAAAATGTGAAAAATATTATTATTGCAAAATGGAGAACACCAAAAATCATCCATTACAACCACCCATGTCTCAAATCAGAGAAACCTCCTCATATTCGCAGAGAGAGTTAACTCAAAGCAACTTCCCATTACAATGAGAAGAACTCTACAGCACCTCACCATTGAAAGATGGGAACTAATTGAGGAAGTCGGCAGCATCGAAGACATCACTGACACCCTCTTCATTCTAACGGAACCAAGAAGAGTGAACAAGAGCTCAAAGAACACAACCCCTGTAGATGACAGGATTGAATACACCATGATCTGAAAGCTCGGACCCAGGAGGTAACTATCTCTGCTCTCACTCATAAATAATACGCGGATCCAAAGAGTCAGACCAGTATCACTGAACAGGACAGAGATTCATCCCATTCTGAAATCTTAAGATCCAGACAACATGCATGCCATATCCCTCCTAAACTGCTTGACCAAGAAATGCAGAAGATGGCCCTCAATAAACTGTTGGTAATGCCTACCAGAACATTTTCGCTTACCAGCCTGGGGTAGGGCAACTGAATGCATAGCATCACTGCTATCATTTATAGACAATTGCCAAGGGAATGTCGTCTTCCTGGACCTAAAGGAGGTCTTTAAACTAGCAAAGGTGCTTACTATTCTCTCTGCACTTATCGACAAGCAAGTCAGAGGGAACCTTCTCTTCTGGATCAAGCTGATTCTGTTGAATAGCAGTACTTGAGTGGAACTGCCCGGGCACTATTAAACCTTCCAGCACCACAAAAATGGAACACCTAAAGGCGGGATCCTCAGTCCCTTCGTCTTCACATGTTTCATGGAAAAGATCATGATCGTAAGCTGCTATTCAGCGTCAAGATCATTAATTACATCAACGATCTTACCCTGGTGGCAAGAGGTAGTGGCACCTTTGTCCTATCCCAAAAGAGCTTAAGCGAGATCTATAGTGCCTCTCTCTCGCTTTGGCTTAAGATCAACGCACAGAACACAAAAGCTCTCACCACCAAGCTGACAAAACCAGAAAGAAGACTGGCCATTAAGGACCCTCATAATTGGGTCAATGAGCATCAGTACCTGGGTGTCTACATCAATAGTGCACTAGCCTTTGGACCCAAGATCGAATACCTGAGTGACATGTGCAAAATGCGCCAGTTGTTACCCTTGCATCTTTTATTTTTATGATTGTGATACCAGGAGAGGCAAGGAAAACTGTCCTCATGAATAAAGGCCTGGGCAAAAAGAAAACATTAACATGAAGGGAAATAAAGAAATTAAAGGCCAGACATAGATAAGGTAATGATACACAAAGGAAAAGAACAGGCTAAAAGAATAATCAAAGTACTGAGAACCTAGAGATGTGGCAGGATTAGACCCTGATATGACGATAGATCTGCTTTTCGAGGAAGATTAGCTATAAGAATTTAAGAGATCTGCGAGCTACAAATCTACTCACAGTGCTTGTGAAATGAGGCTGCTTGGCGAGTGTTGTGCGGTCTCGGCAGTGGAGGAGGGATGTAACTCACAAACCTATCAGAGCAGCGATGGAAGTAATAGTGACAAAAAAGAGAAAGGGATGATACCTTGCGGCAAAAAGAAAGAAAATCCAGATTAAAAGTAAGTAAAGGGTCAGTAATGAGCATGACTGCCTTAAATTCAACCCTATCAAGGAGAGAAGTATAAGAAGGAGCATCCCAGATGTGCGAGCAGTTTTCTAAGCAGGGACAGATAAGACCTTTATAAATTTTTTGTAATTGTAAAGAGAAAAAGCAATGACAAAAACGAAACAGAACTACCAATTTTTTGGATGCAGATTAAGAAATTTGGATTAAATAATTCCTCCAAGACAAGGTAGAGGCTATATGGATTCCCAGTATATTAATAGAATTAAGAGGTTATATTTCGTCAATTCTGGAGCCAATAGGGCTATCAGGAGAAAAAGAAGATAAAGAGATAGCCAGGAATTGTGTCTTGGAGGCATTAAATTTTACTAAATTTTTTTGTGTCCCACTCATTTACTCTCTGCAAATCGGAGTTGAGAGTAAAAGAAAGAGTGCTACGAGACTGATTACTAGTAGCAGATGAAGGTTGTAAGGAAGAGGCAAGAGGAAAATTGAAGGGTAAATCATCAGCAAAACCTATGTACAAGCCTTACAAAGTCTCGTGGGCTACGCCTGTCCCACCCTGTGACTCCTATTGGATCAACAATGGACCAGGATACACGTTATCTAGAACAATTTCATAAGAATTATAGTAGGAGTCTCATGCAAACAAAGATAGAGAACCACAGCTAGAAACTTACCTCTTATTAAAACACAGGTTTCTGCAGCACATGGTCTCCATCGTAGCGAAAAACATCATTTCAAAACCTCCCAGCATTCCTAGCAAGAACTTCAAGCTAGCAATCGAATTACATCCTGACCTTCCCGGTAGGACCTGGGCAGCTTAGACCTGCACTGAGCTTCCACCCTTAGGCATTGTGGACGACATCAAAACCAGGAACCAGGACATTCCACACCCTGACTACAGATGTCCTAAACTATATAATGACTATCTGCTCGACATCAAGATTGAACTCCAAAACAGACCTCTTGATTAACCTGAGCGCACTCAAGAACATGAATAGATCCGAAACTGAAGCAGACCCAACTCCCTGACTATCTACACTGATGATTCAATTGCCCAAGAAACTGGAGCCTCAGCGTCTGCTTTCATCACACAACGACAGGAGAAGTCCTGAAGACTGTCTAACTCCTGTTCCTCATTTCACAAACTGAATTGTTCACTACCGCCAAAGCCCTGAACCACATCACACTGCAAGAGGCAGACCACAACCTCATGCTCAGAGACTTGAGATGTGCCTTACAGACCAACTCCAGAAAAGAAAACTACTAACTCAGAGAATTAGGTTTTGAAGATTTTCTTTCTACTTCACATATTAGACTGATCT
>JAXCGZ010017251.1:55000-60000 GCA_037179515.1 Halocaridina rubra | reverse complement strand
TATATATATATATATTATATATATATATATATATATATATATATATATATATATATATATATATATATATATATATATATATAATATTTATATATATATATATATATATATATATATATATATATATATATATATATATATATATATATATATATATATATATATATATATATATATATATATATATATATATATATATATATATATATATATATATGTATATATATATATGTATATATATATATATATATATATATATATATATATATATAAATATATATATATATATATATATATATATATATATATATATATATATATATATATATATATATATATATATATATATATATATATATATATATATATATATATATATATATATATATATATATATATATATATATATATATATATATATATATATATATAGTATATATATATATATATATATATATATATATATATATATATATATATATATATATATATATATATATATATATATATATATATATATATATATATATTATATATATATATATATATATATATATATATATATATATATATATATATATATATATATATATATATATATATATATATATATATATATATATATATATATATATATATATATATATATATGTATGTATTAACCAAATAAGCACATTACATATGTGGAAACATAAATCATTTTTTTACCCCGACCGGGACTCGAACCTAGGACTTATGATTACTAAGTCAAGGCGCTAACACTACACCACAGAATGTTAAAAGAAATCCAACCTTATAGCTTGTATCTGCTATACTTAGGAATGAACGCATTCTAACTGAATGCCACTATATTCATATTACAGATTCCCCAACCTTACTCGTGGTTTCATTTTATAGCATTTACTTCAATTCCCAATCTCATTCGGGCCATGAAATAACCAAATAAGCACATTACATATGTGAAAAAATGCATCGTTTTTTTACCCCGCCCGGGACTCGAACCTAGGACTTATGATTACTAAGTCAAGGCGCTACCACTACACCACAGAAGATTAAAAGGAATCCCACCTTATAGCTTATATCTGCTATACTTAGGAATGAGCGCATTCTAACTGATTGCCACTATGTTCATATTACAGATTCCCCAACCTCACTCGTGGCTTCATTTTTTTTCGCATTTAATTCACTTCCCAATCTCATTCGGGCCATGAAATAACCAAATAAGCACATTACATATGTGAAAACATGAATCATTTTTTTACTCCAACCGGGACTCGAACCTAGGATTTATGATTACTAAGTCAAGGCGCTACCACTACACAACAGAAGATTAAAAGGAATCCAACCTTATAGCTTATATTTTCTATACTTAGGAATGAACGCATTCTAACTGAATGCCACTATGTTCTTATTACAGATTCCCCAACCTCACTCATGGATTTATATTTTAGCATTTAATTCAAATCCCAATCTTATTCGGGCCATGAAATAACCAAATAAGCACATTACAAATGTGAAAACATGAATCATTTTTTTACCCCGACCGGGACTCGAACCTAGGACTTATGATTACTAAGTTAAGACGCTACCACTACACCACAGAAGGTTAAAAGGAATCCAACCTTATAGCATATATCTGCTCAACTTAGGAATGAACGCATTCTAACTAAATGCCACTATGTTCATATTACAGATTCCCCAACCTCACTCGTGGCTTCATATTTTAGCATTTATTTCAATTCCCAATCTCATTCGGGCCATGAAATAACCAAATAAGCACATTACATATGTGAAAACATGAATAATTTTTTTACCCCAACCGGGACTCGAATTAAATGCTAAAAAATGAAGCCACGAGTGAGGTTGGGGAATCTGTAATATGAACATAGTGGCATTCAGTTAGAATGCGTTCATTCCTAAGTATAGCAGATATAAGCTATAAGGTTGGATTCCTTTTAAGCTTGTGTGGTGTAGTGGTAGCGCCTTGACTCAGTAATCATAAGGGTTAGGTTAGAGTCTCGGTCGGGGTAAAAAAATGATTCATGTTTTCACGTATGTAATGTGCTTATTTGGTTATTTCATGGCCCGAATGAGATTGGGAATTGAATTAAATACTAAAAAATGAAGCCACGAGTGAGGTTGGGGAATCTGTAATATGAACATAGTGGCAATCAGTTAGAATGTGTTCATTCCTAAATATAGCAGATATAAGCTATAATGTTGGATTCCTTTTAACCTTCTGTGGTGTAGTGGTAGGCGCCTTGACTTTGTAATCATAAGCCCTAGGTTCGAGTCCCGGTCGGGGTAAAAAAGTGATTCATGTTTTCACATATGTAATGTGCTTATTTGGTTATTTCATGGCCCGAATTAGATTGGGAATTAAATTAAATGCTAAAATATGAAGCCACGAGTGAGGTTGGGGAATCTGTAATATGAACATAGTGGCATTCTTTTAGAATGCGTTTACTCCTAAGTATAGCAGATATAAGCTATAAGGTTGGATTCCTTTTAACCTTCTGTGTTGTAGTGGTAGCGCCTTGACTTTGTAATTATAAGTCCTAGGTTCGAGTCCCGGTCGGGGTAAAAAAATGATTCATGTTTTCTCATATGTAATGTGCTTATTTGGTTATTTCATGGCCCGAATGAGATTGGGAATTGAAATAAATGCTAAAAAATGAAGCCACGAGTGAGGTTGGGGAATCTGTAATATGAACATAGTGGCTTTCAGTTAGAATGCATTCATTCCTAAGTATAGCAGATATAAGCTATAAGGTTGGATTCCTTTTAACCTTCTGTGGTGTAGTGGTAGCGCCTTGACTTAGTAATCATAAGTCCTAGGTTCGAGTCCCAGTCGGGGTAAAATAATGATTCATATGTATGTATGTATGTATGCATGCATACATACATCTTCTTCATCTACATCTTTTCTCACTATTATGTGGGGTCGATATTTCTGGCCAGTGTTTTTCATATGTTCCTGTCCCATACCTCACCTTTAGATCTCAGGTCGTCATTGATGCAATCCATCCACCTACGCCTTGGTCTCCCCCTCCCTCTCTTACCCTGTATATCCATTTCCATCACCCTTCTCCCAACATACTGTTCATCCCTCCTAACGACATGACTATACTACTTTAGTCTACTTTCTTGTATCTTATCTGATATTTTTCTAACTTTTGAGGTACCTCTAATTACCTCGTTTCTGATATTATCACTTCTTGTAACCCCACACATCCATCTCAACATCCTCATCTCTGCCACATCCAGTAATTTCTCTTGTGTCTTCTTTATTGCCCATGCCTCTGCTCCATACATCATTGCAATTCTTACAACTGTGTAATGCCCTTTACCCCTCAACTTAATCCCTATTCTCCTGTCGCACAGCACCCCAGACTCTTTCTTCCAGTTCTTCCATCCCGCTTGTATTCTGTGGGTTATATCTGACTTTAGGTCAACATCCTCTGCTACTGTTGATTCCAATTACTTGAACTTTTCAACTCTTTTTAACACCCCCCCCCCCTGCAAATTGACCTCCCGATCCTCATCATCTCTCAACCTCAAGTACTCTTTCTTCTTCCTGCTGATTCTCAGTCCTCTATCCTCCATCACTCTTCTCCACGCCTCAAGCTTCTCCTGCACTACCTTTTGTCTGTTGCTACACAATACGATGTTATCTGCAAAAAGCATACACCATGGGTGACTGATCTCTAATACCCTGGGTTATTACATCCATGACCAGGTCTAATAGATATGGGCTCAAAGCAGACCATTGATGCAGACCAACATTTACTGAGAGACTTTTCGTCAAGCCCACACTGCTCTTAACATTTGCCTCTGCCCTCTCATACATATCTTGGATGACTCTTACATATTTCTCGGTGACTCCCTTTTCTTTCATAAACATCCACACCTCTTGACGTGGTACTCGATCATATATCTTTTCCAGGTCAATAAAAACCATTTGCAGTCCTTTCTGTTTCTCTCAATGCTGTTCCATCATTGGTCTCAGGGCAAATATGGCATCCACTGTCCCTCTTCCAGGCATGAAGCCAAACTTTTCATCCCCAATTGTCGTCAACTCTCTGAGTCTCCTCTCTATAATCTTCTCCCATATCTTCATAGTATTTCTTAACAACTTTATACCTTTATAGTTTCCACACTCACGAATGTCTCCCTTCACTTTATAGATTGGGATGATTAGGCTTCCTCTCCACTCCTCTGGCATCTTTTCCTGACTAAAGATCTTTTGCATTAAGTCCCACAAGATATCTATGCCTTCCTCTCCAAGACTCTTCCATACCTCCACTGGCATCTTATCAGATCCTGCTGCCTTTCCATTTTCCATTTTCCTTACTGCCCACTCTACGTCTCTTCTAGTCACAGCTGTTGTAACTGCTTAATTTGGATGTCCATCTTCAAATACTGCTCTTGGGTTCTCTTCATTCAGTAATCCTTTAAAATAAGTTTCCCATCTGTTTTATATATATATATATATATATATATATATATATATATATATATATATATATATATATATATATATATATATATGGTAAGAAATGCCCAATAAGTAAACAACGGAAATAAATATATGAAAAGTACTTATTAATTTCGTGACCTTAACTGGCCACGATATTTGAGAAGGTGACCAGTTAAAGTCACGAAATTAATAAGTACTTTTCATATATTTATATTCGTTGTTTTATTTAATGGGCTTTTCCTACGATTTTAGACTGCATGTTAACAGTTCAGTGTTATTAATATATATATATATATATATATATATATATATATATATATATATATATATATATATATATATATATATATATATATATATATATATATATATATATATATACACATATATATATATATATATATATATATATATATATATATATATATATATATATATATATATATATATATATATATATATATATATATATATATATATATATATATGAATCATCTTTTACCCAGACCGGGACTCGAAC
>JAXCGZ010017251.1:37500-40000 GCA_037179515.1 Halocaridina rubra | reverse complement strand
CGAAAACAAAACGAAACCCCAATTTTTTGGACGAAGATTTAGAAAGTTGGATTATATGATTAATCCAAGACAAGTTAGAGGCTATATGGATTCCTAATATGTTGATAGAGTTAAGAGGGTAAATTTCATTAGTTTCAAAGGCAATGGGGTTATCAGGAGGAGAAGAAGATAAAGAGACAGCCAAAAACTGTGTCTTGAAGCATTGAATTTAAATAAATTTTGAGTGCCCCACTCAGATACTCTCTGCAAATCGGACTTAGGAGTAGAAGAAAGAGTGATGCGAGATTGATTACGAGTAACAGATAAAGGTTGTGAAGAAAAGGCAGAGGAAAAGTGAAGGGTAGAATCATCGGCAAAGGCATGAAGAAGAGAGGAAGATGCGGACTGTAAAAGATCATTGATGAAAAGAAGGAACAAAGTAGGTGAAAGAACAGAGTCCTGTGGAACACCACTGGTAACAGAGAAAGGGCTAGATGTCGCGCCATCAACAACTACAGATATAAAACGGTCAGTAAAAAAACTGGAAATTAGAAAACAGAAAGAAGGGGTAATGCCATAGGTAGGGAGTTTGGCCAACAGAGCCTTGTGCCAGACTCTGTCAAAAGCCTTAGGGATATCAAGGGCGACGACAAAGGATTCCCCATAGTTCCTCAGAGAAGATGACCATACATGAGTAAGATAGGACAGGAGATCACCAGTGGATCCTTCCTTGTGGAATCCATACTGCTGATCGGAGATAAGTGAGTTAGATTCGAGGCGTTTCAGAAGGGAGAATTGAGCGAAGTGTCGAAAACTTTAGCAATAGAGGAGGATAGAGCAATAGGTCGGTAGTTAGAAGGAATATAACGGTCACCCTTCTTAGGAACAGGTGGAACTAGAGCACGCTTCCAAGATGAAGGATAGATACTGCTTGACAGAATGAGGCGAAACTTCTTAAGGAACTTTGCAGGGATACCATCGGGACCAGATGCCTTGTTCGTCTTTAGTAAGCAAAGAACCTTATGAACTTTGCATGAAGAAAGGATAAGGGAGGGCATAGGGTTAGAAAGGGGTAAAGTTTGAAGAACAGGTGTGCTGGAATCGTTTTTAGAAGAGTTGGCAGAAAAATGAGAGCCAAAGATAGTGGCTTTGTCAATGGGAAAGCAAGCTATAGAACCATCAGAATGAATGAGAGGGGCAAAGCTTGAGTTACAGAAGTTTTTGGAGAGGTTTTGGGCTAAGGACCAGAAGCATTTGTCAGTGGGAGAGGAGTTAAGGTCATCAACTTTACTTCTTATAAAGGAAGCCTTAAAACTACGAATCTGAGCTGTACAGCGATTCCTAGCTACAATAAAAGCAGAGCAAGTTAAATCGGAAGGAGAGGCTTGGTAAGATCGGTGTGCCCGATTCCTGGCCTGGATAGCCATGGAGCAAGCATGGTCAACCCAAGCTTTATGGGGAGAGAAAGATTTTGCAGAAGAGGGAATGTATGCCTCCATTCCCGCGGTCATGATCTCGACCACTTTTAGAGCTACCTGATCAGGGTTGCAGGACCGAAAGCAGTAGTCATCCCATGGGAAGTCAAAGAGAAACTTACGTAAATCTTCATCTTTGGTACAATCGAAGTGGCAAAGGCGGCGCTGAGTAGGAGGGATTAGTGGTGGGAGAGCGAAGATTTAGGAAACTGAGATCATAGTGTGGTCAGATTTACCAAGAGGGAAAAGCACAGAATAAGAGAAGCTTCAAGGGTTAGAAGTAAAAAATAGGTCAAGAGTGTTTGCAGCATGTTTGTGACGATCAGGAACATAAGTTGGATGTTTTTTTGATAATTTGCTCCAGATCATGAGTAATAGAGAAAGCAAGGGCCTCGCTTCCTCCCACATCAGTGTGAGAAGAATGAAGCCACTCACTGTGGTGTACATTGAAGCCTCCAATGTAGAGAACTTCGGTATTTGGTGAGAAGGTAGCAAGGACTCATGACACGAGGACAGATATTCAAAGAAAGACACAAACTCAATGGAGTTTGGAGAACAGTAGCAGAAGCAAAGGAAGATAGTGGTAGTGGAGAGTTACACTTTTAGGCAGAGAACATCAAAGTCAGGAGATTCAAAGTCAATGAACCTCGAAGTAGGAGTATTAGTGTTGCAGTATGCACAGACCCCACCTTTGTAATGAAAACTAGTATACAGATTATAGTGAGAGATTTGAAATGGGTCAGTGGAAGCATGTGTAGACAGCTGGGTTTTAGATAGGAAGAGGAAGTTAGGGAGGAAAGTGCCCAAGTGCTGCTCCACAGGAGAAAGATTAGAGTTCAGCCCACGAATGTTAGAATAGTGAAGAGTGAAAGAAGCAGATCTATTGGGAGGTGCAAGGTTAAGGGCAGAGCCAGTACACCACCAGGCGTGTCTGCCCTCAAGCCAATAGTGGAGTTAACACAATCCCCGGAGAATGTGTAGACAGCTGGGTTTCAGGTAGAAAGAGGAAAATAGGGAGGAAAGTGCCCAAGTGTTGTTCCACAGGC
>JAXCGZ010017251.1:27500-35000 GCA_037179515.1 Halocaridina rubra | reverse complement strand
GTTCTTTTTAAATGATGATATTTAACAGACTTATTTCACATATTCTAATAAATTCTCATATTCTAATTGATATTGAGGGAGCAGCAGTTTATGTATTACAACCAAAAGATATTATAAGTTATTTGGAGTGCTGTAGATAATTTATTCTCAGTAATAATTGATACATATTGCTCATTAAAAACATGACAATCTTTTGTTTCGTATATTCTTAATGAGTGTGACACCAGGACGGGCGAAAGAAATTATCCTCTCCGGACCTGGGTACGAGGAAACATAAAGCAAAAAGGAACAGAGATGGGAAGTGTTGTCACTTGTCAAATGTGTATTGATAAAATGAGATTTGTAACGAATATGCAAGAATACTCGTTGCTATGAATATTTGCCAGCAAATAGCCCAACAGAAGGACAAGCAAAGAGACATGGGTGAAAAATATAGAGCTTTTTTATTTATTTATTTTTATTTATTTATCTATTTATTTATTTATTTATTTACTTACTTACTTATTTATATATTTATTTATCTATTTACTTACTTATCATTAGCTAAAATATTTCTGGATCTGCTTTGCCACTAATATATTATCAAACCAGCAATTCTTGCACAGAAGATTAGAAAAAGTAAATCATATTTCTACGGTTGTTTTATTGCTAATCTCTCTTTTCTGTACTGTTCATTACCTTGAACAAAATGTCAAAGAGAGGAAGACAAACTATGAACTTTACTTCCTACAAAAACAGGAAAAGGCACAAAGTACACACAAAAACATAAACATGCGCAGATACACTTACACAGGCACACGCACACACACAAAAATAAGTGCTGAAGCGCACCAACCATTTAAATCATACACTATAAACACTTCCAAGTCTTAGGCTCTTTTCACGTAGTCACCGTGGCAAGTAGTCACCGTGGCCAAGCGGTCTGAGGTTAGCAAGGGTATGCACTCCGGGTGACGATTACATCTGCCAAAACGAGTCCTTCGTAAGAAGGCAATCGTCCTAGCCCTTGGTAAAAAAGGGAGTCCGTGACGTAAAGAAGAATCATTTTTAAGCTCTTTGCATCCCGCAAAGCAACTGCTATAATCTCTCTCTCTCTCTCTCTCTCTCTCTCTCTCTCTCTCTCTCTCTCTCTCTCTCTCTCTCTCTCTCTCTCTCTCTACACACACACACACACACACACACACACACACACACACACACACACACACACACACACACACACAACACTGCAAAACTCCAGTGCACTTAGTGCATGTAGTAATATGGTTTTCCCATTCATTAAAAAACTTCCCTCCAATACTACCATGGAAAAGTACATATGTTAATAGAGAATTGACCACTGGCATAACCGAGTATGATCTGATACGAAAGCGTAAATTAAACCAGTTATGCACATGTACCAAGAATTATATTTGCGAGAACACGTGTCGTTATAATCAAGCAGTTCTTCTTCTTCCACTTGAACCCTAAGAGGATGTAAGTTTTATCAGATTTGCTTAATGAAGAAGTCCATGAGATCGCTGTTAATGATTGCAGGTTTAATATTAGACGTATTCAAACATCCTTATTTCTTACGACATAACAGAATAATAATAATAATAATAATAATAATAATAATAATAATAATAATAATAATAATAATAATAATAATAATAATAATAATAATAATGGCGGACGCACGGCTCCAATAATAATAATAATAATAATAATAATAATAATAATAATAATAATAATAATAAGAAGTAGAAGAAGAAGAAGAAGAAGAAGAAGAAGAAGAAGAAGAAGAAGAAGAAGAAGAAGAAGAAGAAGAAGATGGTGGTCTTTTAGATGATATATACTACGGTACGTTGATATATTAATGCTGTCGTTATCTTTTGAGGCCATTTGATAAGTAATGATTTATTTATCTATTTATAACTTTATTCACGGAGGCTCAGTGCTGGCATTTTTTACTCTTTCCAAAGCCAAAGACTCTGAAGATTCTGTTCTACCATAAGCTTCTTACTGCTAATTCCGTACTCACTGAAAAAGATGAGTAAGTATTTACCAAGATATAGAGCAAAATAGTAACGACCTTTTTTGGGGTCGTAATGCATTTTTAGTCTCTTCGAAGCCCAAAATCATCAACACTCCGTTCAGATATAAACCCCAAATATTTAATGGCGTATATACACCTGTCAAACTGGCTTTTCACTTCTTTAATTAATATACTATATTTCTTTCTTAATGTACCCAAGATCGAATAATCAAAAGGTTTGATGAGTAGTTTCAGTAAGAAGTAATAATAACTATAGAATTAATAATAATAATAATAATAATAATAATAATAATAATAATAATAATAATAATAAAAATAATAATAGTAATAATAATAATAATAATAATAATAATAATAATAATAATAATAATAATAATAATAATAATAATAATAATACATATACACATGCCCTTTCCCCTTGTAAGGGGGGTGGCCGAGCTAAGAAACACGCATTCACAGCGATACATACACACCTCAACCACTCCGTTCAGCTCCTTGGGGATATAGGGTTGCCATGTCTCCCCCTCGCCCACCCTGCTTGGGTTACCCACAAAGTAGGAGGGCAAGGATATTCCACAATGGGCCTCGATAGCTGCAGCTGGTTTACCCCCACCCCTTCATCACATGGCAACTCCCCTCACAAACGTCCACCAAAGTTCACTGAATTAGCAGGTGCGATAAAGCCCTTTGGGCCGCGTCATATATGCACACTCTTCCTCCACTCATTCCTATCTCTTGCACGCACTCTTCCCTACTCAACTGACATTACACGTGCATTCAGTGCTCTTTTCACGCAATCCATCAATCTCATTCTAGGTCTCCATCTTGACCTAACTCCAATCACTTCTGCACTCTACGCTCTCTTCACTATTCGTTCATCACTCATCCTTTCCATGTGTCCAAACCAGCTCATCATTCTCTGATCTAACTTATCCAACAGCTTCATTCCAACACCCGTTCTCTTCCTGACATCCTCGTGTCTTACTCTATCTATTCTAGATACACCAGTCATACCTCTCAAACACCTCATCTCTATTACATTCAACTGCTTCCTTTCCTCCTCTCTTGCATTCCAAGTCTCTGCTCCATACAATGCTATTGGCACAATCAAAAAAACAAAACAAACAAACATTTATTTCCATTTTGTACAATGGTTATTCAACATTAATAGTAACTTATAAGTAGACATGTAATTAAACTAATAAATAAGAGGGTTAGACATATAGTTAAATTAAATGTAGCTTTCATAGAAAATAATAATGCTGTAATAAAAATGTTAACAATAATGTTAATAATAAAGTAGTAAGTATGCCACTAGATACAGGATCGTTATTATCGGCATCATTTCCATATTTGTTTCCTTACAATGAGAATAATTAGTTCTTAATGAGCAGCAACTATTTGTCCAAAAGAAAATTATATAGTTTGCCTTTGAAAGCTGTGAAGGAGGATGCATTTTTAAGATGCTCTGGAATATTATTCCAGAGTGTTGGCCCTTTGATAGTGATCATCTTTGAACCTGCTTCTGTGTTTGTTCTGTGAATAAAGAGCTCACTGCTCTGTCTTGTGTTGGTTCCCCTTATATCCCTGACTGTTTTTAAATCAAATAGCCAGCTAGGATAATGATGGTCCAAAATTTTGAATACAAAAACATAAATAGCATAAGCGACCTTATTTTCTGCCCGCAGCCACCCAAGTTTATTGAGAGCTGGTGTGATGAAGTCATATTTTCTTATTCCTCCCAGGGCAACTCGAGCTGCAAAATTAATAAGCTTCTGTATTCTGTTTATCTGAGTCTTAGTGGTAGCTCCCCAAACAGTTGTGCAGTAATTAATGTGACTTAGGGCTAGAGATTCAACAACAGTTATTCGAGTGGTAGTCTCAAAATTGTCTTTTATACGTGATAAGTACATTAATGTTCCTGTAACCTTTTTGCATACTTTATCTATGTGGGAATCAAACAACATCTGGTTATCAAAGTGAATTCCTAGGTTTTTGACTGTTTTGCTAGGTGTAATAATATTGTCGCAAAAATTAATTGTTGTGTTTTCTGGAATTTGTGCTATGTGGAACCTTGAACCAGTAAATATGCAGTGTGTTTTACTTTCGTTAATTAACAGCCCAATTTCTTGGAAATAGGCTTTAATTTTTGACAGAGTGTTTTCTGCTCTTAAAGTTAGCTCTGGGAGATTATTAATATCACCACTAAGGAGTAGTTGAGTGTCATCTGCATATTGTACGACTAGACAGTCAGAAATGAAAGAAGATAGATCATTTACGTAAATGGAGAAGAGGATTGGACAAAGTACTGATCCCTGTGGAACACCAAATGATACATTTTTTGGCACAGAGATAATGTTGTTAAGACGTATGGACTGTTTACGATTACATAGATATTCGCTAAACCAGCTTGGATCAATATTTAAGTTAATACATTTACTTAAAAGAATTTCATGGTTTACACTGTCGAAGGCTTTTGATAAGTCTAATAAAATTAGCAAAGATATTTTTTTCATATCTATATTATTATATATACTATTCGTAACTTTAAGCAGTGCAGTTTCCGTCGAGAGTTTTGGTCTGAAACCATGTTGGCTAATCGTTAGTAGTCTGTTTGATTCTAAATATGACATAAGTTGGCATGCAACAATTTTTTCTAATATTTCAGAGAAAATGGGTAGCAGGGAAATGGGACGATAGTTTGTCACATCTTCTCTGTCCCACTTTTTATGCAGAGGTATTACATGTGATATTTTCCAAGAGTCAGGAAACTTTTTAGTAACAATGGAAGTGTTCATAATAGTTAGAATATAGGATGCAATCATGGGTAGAGCATCTTTGATGAACTGAAATGGTATACTATCTGAACCATAAGAGCCAGAGTTTCTTAGGCTCTTTATGGTAAGAATTAGGGTAGCACAATCTATAGGATTTATCTTGATGTACTCTCTTGTGTTTTCATTGGAAGAATTGTCATTTAAGCAATTATTCATATTCACTGAGTTGATGTTTTCTTGAGTTTTTTCATATGTATTTTTGCCAACGTTAACAAAATAGTTATTAAAGTTATCTGCTTTGTCTTTCAACTCCGCAATATTTTCATAACTTTCTGAGGTACTCTTTTCATTTGGTATCATGCTTCTTATCACTTTCCATGTTGCTGCTGTATCATGTCTAGAGTCATTAAATTGTTTTTTGTAAAAGTCGTTTTTACTTACACTGATGAGAGATCTGACACGTTTCTTTTCTGTTTTATAACGTTCTCGGAGAGTCATATCATATCTATTCATTTTTAGCTCTTTTTGTATTTGATTTCTGATTTGCATTGCCTCTTTGATGTCATTAGTTAGCCAGGGGGCTGAGGGGCGAGTTATTTTTCTTGTTACAATGGGTGCACAACTATCTAAGCATTCAAGGAAGACTTTTGTTAAAATCTCAACCTGCAAATCGACGTTATCTGTGTATTTAATTCTATTAAGTGCAATTGTGTTGTTGATTAATGTTTCACAAAAGATATCAGGGGAGTAATTTTTTAGACACCGGAATGTCTTGAGGAGAGGCATCCTTTTCGGCTTGTTTATGTTTAGCAAAGCAATATTCAGCTCGTGGTCTGCAATTGGGCAGGGTACTACATCCCAATGGGGTATACATTCCACTTTATTTGTTATTATCAGATCTATAAGAGTCCTAGAATTAGGGGTTATGCGGGTCGGTTTTGTCACTATTTGCGTTAACTTCACAGTGTTGATCACCCTTTTCATTTTGTTATCTGCTGAGAGCAAGTCATCATTAAAATCACCAAGTATGTATATGGGTTTATGACGCACACAGATATTTCTGAATGTTTCTAGCAGATGATTGAATGAACTGGTAGGTGCTTTAAAGGGGTGGTAAACACACCCTACAATGAAAGATGGAATTTCTGATACTGCACAGTGATCCATAAATCTTCGAGCTCCTCAGTTTTTTCTAAACCTGTGGTTATTTCTGATGCACTAAGATAATTTCTAACATAAATACAAACCCCACCCCCTCGGCCATGGTCATTGCGAAATATTTTAAACTCTGGTATATTCACATATTTATTTTCAGTTGTAGGAGGAAGCCAAGTTTCACTTACACAGAGGATGTCTATGTTGTAGTCTTTTGTTAGCATTATTATTTCCTCAAAATGAGCGAGCAGGGACTGAGCGTTCACATGTACTAATGTTACATTCTTACCATGTTTCATTGGGGTGGTATCTATAGTCATAGTTGTAGTTTCGACTGTGTGATTCTGCTGGGAATTCATCATTGTAGTGTGTTCTGGGGTTAGCCCATGGATCCTGGTGTCTGTACCTGCCGTTGGATGTGTAACGCTGGTTTGAGTACGTGCCGTGGTATGATCGGGCCTTCCCAAAGTTTGTATGCCTAGGTGAGTGTCTAGGGTTGTAAGAGCCATCACTCCAGGAGAAGTCTCTTGTGCGTGGACGGCGATAAGAGAGGTTTGTATCGTGTCTCTTTCTGTAGTCTCGCGTATAGGGGATTGTTTCATTAGCTCTTTGCTGTTTATTTTGGTATGACTGTAGTTTGGGATATTTTGTAGAATACCCAGGTTGTGTCCATTGTTTGCCCCCACGAAATGGCTGGACAATTGTGCCTGTAGGCCATTGATTCAGTTTGTAAGGCACATATTCAAATCCTTTCGATATCGTTATTGCGAAGGAAACCCAGTTTGGTTTGCGAGAAAACTCCTTAATCAAGACTTCTTCAGAAGGAATGCCTTGATTTGTCAATGTATTACGTATCTCTCTCTCAAAGGGGTTGCCAGGAATGCGAATATATATTTGAGCTGTAACCCTTGCACTTGCATTATTGGGCAACTGTGGCTGTGGGGGAGAGGACTTCGATGGAATGTTTAGAATAGAGACTGCTGCTGTTTTGTCTTTTCTGTTTTCTTCATTATTTTGCAGCCTCTTGCTGGGTTGGTTATTTGTGCTGGAAGGTGTAATTTGGTTGTCCTGGTTAGTGATAGTTGCTGTGTTGTTAGGAGTAGTGGATGATTGACTCTATATCTTCTTCGCTGTTTTGCAACTCTTTACCAGGTTGGTTGCTTGTGCTGGGAAGAATCTTGTTCTGGTTAGTGCCTGTTGTTGTATTGTTAGGAGTAGTGGGGAAGGACGCTGTTGTTTCATCACTATTTTGTAACCTGTTACTGATTTGATTATTTATGCTAGATGGTGTATTCAGGTTGTCTTGATGACTATCACTTTTATCTGGATCTACCGCTTCTTCACTACCACTGTCACATTCGTCTCTCAATGCATTCATTCCCAAATATTTATTTCTCATAACACTTTTCAACCCACCTAGACATTTACTAGCTTCCTTCACTCTGTGATTTACCTCTACATTCACTCGTCCACTCCTTGATACATGCGACCCCAGATACTTAATGCTCTCAACTTCTTCAAGCAACTCCC
>JAXCGZ010017251.1:17500-22500 GCA_037179515.1 Halocaridina rubra | reverse complement strand
TGACAGAATGAGGCGAAAAAGACGGCAAAGCACGGGAGCCAGTTCATCTGCAAACTCCTTAAGGAACCTTGCAGGGATACCATAGGGACCAGATGCCTTATTTGGCTTTAGCGGGAGAAGAACCTTATGAACTTTGTGTGAAGTAAGGATAAGGGAGGGCATAGGGTTAGAGAGGGGTAAAGATTGAGGAACAAGTGCACTGAAATCGTTTATAGAAGAGTTGGCAGAAAAACGAGAGCCAAAGAGAGTTGCTTTGTCACTGTGAGAACAAGCTATAGAACCATCAGAATGAATGAGATGGGGAAAGCTTGAGTTACAGAAGTTATTGGAAAGGTTTTTGGCTAAGGACCAGAAGCATTTGTCATTGGGAGAGGAGTTAAAGTCATCAACTTTCATTCTTATAAAGGAAGCCTTAGACCTTCAAATCTGAGCAGTACAGCAATTCCTAGCAACAATACAAGCAGAGCCAGTTAAATCGGAAGGAGAGGTTTGGTAAGGATTGTGTGCCCGATTCCTGGCCTGGATAGCCATGGAGAAGGTATGGTCAAACCTAGGCTTACGGGGAGAGAAAGTTTTTGTAGAAGAGGGAATGTATGCCTCCATTTCCGTTGTCATGATTTCGACAACTTTTAGAGCTACCTGATCAGGGTTGCGGGATCGAAAGCAGTAGTCATCCCATGGGAAGTCAAAGAGAAAGTTACGCAAATTTTCACGTTGGGTATGCTCAAAGTGCCAAAGGCAGCGCTGAGTAGGAGGGAATGGTGGAGAGGGAGCGAAAAAGGAAGAGACTGAGATCATAGAGTGGTCAGATTTACTAAAAGGGAAAGCACAGAATAAGAATAGTTTGAAGGATTAGAAGTAAAAAATAGATCAAGAGTGTTTGCTGCATGTTCGTGACGATCAGGAACACGAGTAGGATGTTTGATAATTTGCTCCAGATCGTGAGTAATAGAGAAAACAATGATCTCACTTCCTCCCACATCATTATGAGAGAAGTTCGGCATGTGGGTGAGAAGATAGCAAGGACTCATGGCACGAGGACAGATAATCAAAGAAAGACACAAACTATGTGGAGTTTGAGAACAGTAGCAGAAGCAAAAGAAGATAGTGGTAGTGGAGAGATAGAATAAGAATAAGGATAATAAGAAAAATAAGAATAACAATAACAATAATGATAATAATAATCATTATAAAATATTAATAATAATAATAATAATAATAATAATAATAATAATAATAATAATAATAATAATAATAATGATTATAATAATAAAAATAATAATAATAATAATAATAATAATAATAATAATAATAATAATAATAATAATAATAATAATAATAATAATAATACTAATAATAATAATAATGATTATAATAATAAAGATAATAATAATAATAATAATAATAATAATAATAATAATAATAATAATAATAATAATAATAATAATAATAATAATAATAATCTATTTAAATACAAGGGCCATAATCTCCCTTCTAATGGAGGTGATCGAAAACCTTGAAAGCCTACTGTAGGAAAATGCAATGGAGATTCCCAGTCCCTCTGCTTCGTCCCATTTAATTCATTTGTACGACACGCAAGGGAACATGGAAGCAGAAGAATTCCCCATTCCAGAGGAAGATACAAGACAATATAGAGTAAAAAAAAGAATATTAATCTATGGAGGGCATAGACCGCTCATCTTCAAACTTGGTATGACCCCAACCAATTCCAAGAGGGAGAAAAGGAATTGAAAGGTAATAGTGAAAGAGAGAATTAACCATGGAGAGTAAAGGCAGATAAGCTCCTAAATTAGATTGGACACAACCAATTCCAAGAAAAAAGGAAATACTGAATAATAGTAGAGAGATCATGTTCTATCGGAGGCAGAGGCCCCTGAGCTCCTCAAGTATATTGAAGACATCAATTTCCAAGAAGGAAAGAGATGGAATTGTAGCATTATTAGAATATAGAGAATGATTCATAATTAAAATAACAATAATAATAATAATAATAATAATAATAATAATAATAATAATAATAATAATAATAATAATAATAATATTATTATTATTATTATTATTATTATTATTATTATTATTATTATTATTATTATTATTATTATTATTATTATTTATGTCACACTCTTCAGAATTTGAAATGGGGTTTGTTATTATCTAGACATGATATCCCCAATCCTTGCCATCGCATTTAAATTGATGAATACACACATTAGATGTATGAAGTCAAGTGTAAAAGAGCATGTTCATGCTTTCGGGCTTCGATTAGGGCAAAATATGTTCATAAATGTATGAGAACTCAGTATTCAAATATTATTATTTCATACAGACTACCATTAAAAATTAAATACATACCTTCCTGTGCCTCCTGCTCAGTCATGCAACATACGTTGGAAGTATTAAACCTTTACAGCCTCACCTCGCGGTAATCCCTCTTCAGAAGGGATTTGTGGAGATTAACTGCATTGTCCATTTTGTTCCTCCGGCAGGAATATTGAACGCCAATTTCAAATTCCTGTCATATCATCTCACTTCACTCTTACGAGAGAAATGATCAATTTCCGGAATATGGTGGTCTGTAACAAACGTCATATTTTACTTATGTTTTATATTTTTTATTTTTTCATTAAAGTTAGATTTTTTTTTATGAGTGTGGCACCGGGACAGGCAGATACTGCCCGCATCAAAAAAGGACCGCGCACGAGAAAATGCTAAGACGAAGGAAAAGAAAAAGGTTAAGGACAAG
The DNA here is from genome assembly GCA_037179515.1 of Halocaridina rubra. Lineage (NCBI taxonomy): Eukaryota > Metazoa > Arthropoda > Malacostraca > Decapoda > Atyidae > Halocaridina > Halocaridina rubra. The sequence continues at coordinate 19,736 of JAXCGZ010017251.1, read as the reverse complement.
GCACAAATGGGGAAATGTCACACAAAGGAAAACGACAGACAGAAAAAACAGTCAAAGTACAGAGGACCCAGATATATGGAGGACTAGGCCCTTAGACGACGATAGATCTGCTCTTTGAAGTATGAAAGGTCCTAAGAATTAGGAAAGACAGAAGGAGGAAGAGAGTTCCAGAGTCTGGAGGTAGATGGGAAGAAGCAGTAGCAGCACCGACCAATCCGCGAGCTACAAATCTCAACGCAGTGTCTGTGAGATTAGGCCGCTTGGCGAGTGTTACGTGGCCTCGGCAGTGGGGGAGAGATTCAATTCGCCAGCTCATCAGAGCAGCGATGGAAGTAGTAACAATAGAAATGAGAAACGGAAGATACCTTACTACGAAGAGAGGGAGAATCCAGATTAGAAGTAAGAGAAGTATCATTATTGAGTCTGACTGCCTTAGATTCAACCCTATCAAGGAGATAAGTATAAGAAGAGGCACCCCAGATGTGTGAGCAGTATTCTAAGCAGGGACATATAAGACCCTTATAAATTTTAAGTAATTGTAAAGAGGAAAACTAATGACAAAAACGAAACAAAAACCCCCAATTTTTTGGATGAATATTTAGAAATTTGGATTATGTGATTCCTCCAAAACAAGTTAGAGGCTATATGGATTCCAAATATGTTGATAGACTTAAGAGGATAAATTTCGTTAGTTTCGAAGACAATTGGGTTATCAGGAGGAGGAGAAGATAAATAGATAGCCAGAAACTGTGTCTTGGAGACATTGAATCTAACTAAATTTTGAGTGCCCCACTCAGGTACACTCTGCAAATTGGAGTTGAGAGTAGAAGAAAGAGTGATACGAGACTGATTACGAGTAGCAGATAAAGGTTGTGAAGAAAAGGCAGAATAAATATGAAGGGTAGAATCATCAGCAAAGGCATGAAGAAGAGAGAAAGATATGGATTGTATAAGATCATTGATGAGGAGAAGGAACAGAGTAGGTGAAAGAACAGAGCCCAGTGGAAAGACCATTGGTAACAGAGAAAGGGCTAGATGTCGCACCGAAAGCAACTACAGATATAAAACGGTCAGTAAGAAAACTGGAAATTAGAAAACAGAAAGAAGGGGTAAAACCATAGGCAGGAAATTTGGCCAATAGAGCCTTGTGCCAGACTCTGCCAACAGCCATAGAGATATCAAGGGCGATGACAAAGGATTCCCCATAGATCCTCAGAGAAGATGACCATGCATGAGTAAGTTTGGACAGGTGATCACCAGTGGATCTTGCCTTCCGGAAGCTGTATTGTTGATCGGAGATAAGTGAGTTAGATTCAAGGTGTTTCAAGAAATGAGCATTGAGCAAAGTTTCGAAAACTTTAGCAATGGAGGATGTTTGGGCAATAGGTCGACAGTTTGAAGTAAGAGAGCGGTCACACTTCTTAGGAACAGGTTAAAATACAGCATGCTTCCAAGATGAAGGATAGATACTGGTTGACAGAATGAGGCGAAAAAGACGGCAAAGCACGGGAGCCAGTTCATCTGCAAACTCCTTAAGGAACCTTGCAGGGATACCATAGGGACCAGATGCCTTATTTGGCTTTAGCGGGAGAAGAACCTTATGAACTTTGTGTGAAGTAAGGATAAGGGAGGGCATAGGGTTAGAGAGGGGTAAAGATTGAGGAACAAGTGCACTGAAATCGTTTATAGAAGAGTTGGCAGAAAAACGAGAGCCAAAGAGAGTTGCTTTGTCACTGTGAGAACAAGCTATAGAACCATCAGAATGAATGAGATGGGGAAAGCTTGAGTTACAGAAGTTATTGGAAAGGTTTTTGGCTAAGGACCAGAAGCATTTGTCATTGGGAGAGGAGTTAAAGTCATCAACTTTCATTCTTATAAAGGAAGCCTTAGACCTTCAAATCTGAGCAGTACAGCAATTCCTAGCAACAATACAAGCAGAGCCAGTTAAATCGGAAGGAGAGGTTTGGTAAGGATTGTGTGCCCGATTCCTGGCCTGGATAGCCATGGAGAAGGTATGGTCAAACCTAGGCTTACGGGGAGAGAAAGTTTTTGTAGAAGAGGGAATGTATGCCTCCATTTCCGTTGTCATGATTTCGACAACTTTTAGAGCTACCTGATCAGGGTTGCGGGATCGAAAGCAGTAGTCATCCCATGGGAAGTCAAAGAGAAAGTTACGCAAATTTTCACGTTGGGTATGCTCAAAGTGCCAAAGGCAGCGCTGAGTAGGAGGGAATGG
>JAXCGZ010017250.1:65000-93972 GCA_037179515.1 Halocaridina rubra | reverse complement strand
GTCATGGATTAGTAGTTTGTAATTGGTTATGAAATCAATTATATGTAATGAAAACTACTGGTACTCAGAATATCCAGTGGTTTTTCTTCTCTTTAGTTTCATATTATTCGTCTTCTACTTATTTATTTTCCTCAATTTGGCATAGTAGCATTTGAATGTATTATAATTTGCCCATATCTCATATAGTCTACTCTTAGTTGTATCTTAAGTGGTTATTTTATGTACTGTATTACAACCAAAAGGAAGGAATATCATTTGCTACTCTCACTAGAACTGTAAGATTTAAAAGCTCATAAAGAGAAACTGATTGAAACTATATCTATAAACTTTGCCTTGAGAATGAATTTGTGTTATATTTTGATATTATTATTAATAAAAAAGGAAGATTAATTAGTATTTCTGCTCAATTTAAAGATAAGAAGCTTTTTAGCCCAATGACATGTAGACTAAAGGAGAAAAAATTCAGGAATTTATTAATTGGTCTCTGGGAAACAAGGTAGCGTAGTGGTTAGAATACGCAGCTCAGTAGGTGACATACCTGCAATTGAGCCCGCCGCAGAGTGCTAGGAAGGGCATCCACTCTGTGTCTACTCCCATAATGGAGATAGAGACACATAAAACGTGTAGATTTTTATTGCAATTTCATTTGGTGCCAGTTATTCTAATGGTCATTTTCATATTACAGGGTTACCGTCATCGACTTCGAGCAGTGAGCAACAGTATCCAAAACTGTCCCATCATCATATCCGTTGACAATCATACCTTGATACCCATCACTACAGATGGTATGCCCATCCAACCCGTAGAAGGTAAGTTTGGTTAAAGTTTTACTACACATGTTTGCCTTTTTATGTGTTATTATTAAGGCTCATTAGGGGGGTGGGCATAGACTGGTTGGTGCAGGGGAATTAGGGCTGGATTCCCTTCCTATCGCCCCGCGGTGGGCTCAGTCACGGGTCTAAAATTATGCCAGACACGTAGGAAGCTACCGGAAAGAGTCAAGGTATTTTGCTTTGATTCAGCCACTCCCATATAAGGGAAAATATGACTCTTGTATATAGATATTGATATGAGAATAGAAAGGAGGAAATGTACATATGGACTTTGTATTCGCTGAAATGATATTCATCTGTATTGAGTATACTTCTCCGCGTCTGAAACATTATCAAGCACTTTTGAGAACGTTTTCTTTTTCTTTTTTAAGCTTTTGTTAATTAACCACCTTTGATACAAAATAAAATCCATTACTGAATATATTCACCCTTAAATGAAAAGGCTGTGAAAGTTTGATGATGAGTGTACAATAGCAATATGTAATATAAATGATTGAATAGTGTTGTAATAATGAACTCTTGTTTTTGTGTGGGAATTCAGAATACTTTAATATCAAACTTTTTTGCAGTTGATTCCCTAACTATCTATGGTGGTGAAAGATGGGACTTTGTTGTGAATGCTTCCGAGGAGATTGGAACCTATTGGATAAAGTTCCAGGGACTTTTAGATTGTGATGATCGGTTCAAATCGGCTTATCAGGTGAGAAACTCTGACTAGAATGATTAAATTTCATTCTTGTTAAAATTAAAGTTCCGAATGGAGCCGTATATTACTGAAGACAGCTGGATTACGTCATTTGAGCTTAACTATAGTTGATTTGTTTTGTACATATGAGTTCATGGTATGTGCACTAGTCTGAATTCAATTTAATATATGTACCTTCTGTGTGAATTATATGTACAGTACAGTATATTCCTGAGAGTAGTTTATCTTCATCATATAAGTTGTTGAATATTTTAGACTTTCTTTAACCATTTTAAATGATATTCATAAAGCCTACAAAGCACTGAGTCGCAGACCTCAGTGACTTTTAGCAAGTTATCAATTGAATGTTTCACTACAGATTTACCTTAAACTCTATGTAACGATACATTATTGTCTAAATCATGATATCAGTTGTACTGATAATTTTTTAATCATCTATGTTATTATTTGCTGAAGTGCTTTAAAATTCTGGCTAAAATTAAGTATTATTTGCAGGTTGCAGTAATGCGTTACGAAGGAGTAACAGGTTATCCAAGTGACCTCGATGAGATGACGTATGACTCCTCCAGCCGAGAAGGAATGGTTAGTACTATCTCACATGGCGGAATAGAGAAAACACTTTCATCTTCAATTACAATAACTTATGCTTCCTGATTTGATAAATGTCTTCTCCTGTGTATCTGATCCTTAGAGAAGGTAGTGGCAGTGATTTAGCTTAATCTGAACATTACTCAAACTTGGTATTGAATAAGTTGTAATGTATTAGTGTGTGTGTAGAAAACCCTCTCTGAGTCTCGCTATTTTAGTGCTTTTATGAAGATTATTCTTTAAAGAAAAAATTAATCCCATAATTTCTTTTTAACATAGCACGATATCTTATTGAAGTAGGATGGGGCCCACAAGTGAACAAAACAGAGAAGTAGCTGGGATTTATCATTCCCTGCTCATCTACATTACTTCTGTCAGCTGTTATGTGACAAGAAAAAAAATCAGGAAATAACTTAGTCAGCTGCTATGATACACAGGGAATAAACTATAATTACCCGGGTGGCTGAAACCTCTCCCAGGTTCTTGCATACTTTGAGGTTCAGGAGCTGGCTGTGGTAGTTTGGCCTCTTTTGCTGCCTCTCTTTTGAGTTGACTGGCCTCTTCTTTGACTTTCAATTCCGAATGGTAGACCTGCAATGCAAGCGCTGCTACATTATGGAAAATTGCACCGCACACAACCACATAAGACAACAACAAAAGCTGTAGAAAAACCAGGGATCGGGTGTGGCTTTCCTTTAGGAACTCGGGGCTGCTCAGCCAGGCATCTTAAGGGAAATCAACAGCAACAGCTGGGAATAAGGAGAGAGATTTGATTCTCTGCCCTTTCAAAGGGTACCGATTCATCGACTCTTAAAATACACAGGAATATGAGGGCATCTAACTTTCTGTCATTGGGGATATTCCTTTTAGTCACCATCTATGGTACACAAGGGATATAGAGATTTGAAGCTTACCACTTAAGTCTTGGTGATGTCTTTATAAATTAGTTTCCTTTTATTGTATATGTTGTTTTGTGTTTTCAGAATCTCAATACACTCAATCAGGCACCAGGAGATGGTACTTTCTTGACAGCAGCTGATATAAGATCAATACATCAAGATGGAGATATCTCTAGAACTCCAGATTATAAATTCTGGATGGACTTTGACTTTAAAGACAAAGATAATGAGCTATTCCATAACAAGGAGCTTTATCCATTCTATTCAAGTAAGTTCTCTCTGTTTCCCTCTACCTTTAGATACATTCTTTAGTAGTTTACTTATAGTTACCAATGCAGTTTTGATAGTGAGCTTTGCTTTAACAAAGAGCTTTATTCATTATTTTCATATAAGGTCCTGCTCTTCAGTGCACAAATGCTTTCTGTAAGAGCTTATTTCCATCATAGCAGTATAGTTTTGATAGGGAACCTTTCCATAATAAGAAGTTGTATCCAATCTTGTAACCCGAATTCCTGCTCTCATTTTCTCCATAGATAAGCTTTCCATAACAAAGGCTTTGTTCGTTCAGTTTTGGTATGTTTTTTCCTCTCATTATAATGAATGCCTCTTACAAGGGACCACGGTAGCCGAGTGATTAGAATACTCGGGAGTTGATAGACCCGCGATCAAGCCCATTATGGGGCGTTAGGAAAGGCATCTCGACTTGATTCCTGGTTCACACTCTGTGTCCTTCTTCATACTTAGGATTAATGTTGACATATAAAACGAAATAAAAAACTAGTTGTCTCATATAATAGTCAATTTACAGCTTAGCACTGCTGTTTTCTTTAAGTTAACAGATATTTATGGCATTTGTATAAATCATTGTGATTTCTTTCATTCAATTTATAAGGAACTTTTCTAGTTTCTTTCATAATGTTTACGGAAATTATGATTGGCCTGTGTTCATTATGTAATGTATGTAAATAAATTTTAAATAATGTTTTGTGTAATAATAATAATATTATAATAGTGATAATAATAATAATGGCAATAATAATAATAATAATAATAATAATAATAATATCAATAATAATAATAATAATAGTAATAATAATAATAATAATAATAATAATAATAATAATAATAATAATAATAATAATAATAATAATAATGATAATAATAAGGAATGTAATAGTGACATTAGTAATAATAATAACCAGTATCATCTTCCTTTCTGATAAGCACTGTATACACTTGTAATTGCTAGATAACATTAAATAATAAGAGCAGGAATCATTTATTCTCTATCACCAGAGACTAACAGTATTGTTGTCAGCAGTAGTACTATCCTGAGACACTTTTTTCATCGGTACATGATAAGCTTCAAAATAGGCATATTTAGTCTTTATCAAACTTGTAAGCATTTTGCCACCATTGATATAACTTGAACAGTGTACTCAGACAGTTGCGTAGCTGAGTTAGCAGGGAGTAGCATAAGACAGATACCACTTTCGCTCCCCATGTATACCCCAGCACTTTTCTAAAAGAGGTGTTGTGTATTTATCATTGAGATTTGCATACAGATTTAATTTATAATTCTTAGATATACAGTAATACCTCACCCTATGTCGTTAACTCTTTTAAAAACTCACAACTATAGTTGGAAAATAATTATTAATCGAAAATACCCCTTAAGCACGACTTAGAACCCCTATAAAACCCCTATAAGCAACCCCATTGTTGCACTATAAAGTCACCCAATAAATTAACAATTTAACTGTCTTTTTGGATTAATATAAGATAAGTCAAATATCCATTGTGTACCCCTTAAAACACTTAGAACTCTCTGTATAAAATGTGCAACACATACTATAAACAATACTTTATTCACAAAACATTAAAACTTTAAAAGGGTTTTATGCATGTTATGTATTTTTATATATATATTTTTTTGTGGTTTTTCATTGACTCTAGAGAATTTTTCATTTTATGATTTACAATATTTTGTTGCAGACTGACAAAAAGTTGCATAAAATGACTTTAGTCGAGTATTATACTTCCTACTGTTATTAACAAATACCGATGTGAAATCAAGATTGTAAGTCGAAGACATGTAAGACGAGGAATTACTGTGTTATATACTGCATATGTTATTTGGTCATTATTGCTAGGGGAGTGAAAATTTCACCCTTGTGTTGCCTGTACGTAGCAGGAGTATACTAAAAGGGATGGGGCTAAAAATTCCTCCCACTTAATTTCTTATCTTGTCTTAATACAGCTGCTAGAAAAGGCAAAAACATACCTGCTACTTTAATCCTTTTGTAACAGTTGTGGTCACCCTAATCATTCGTCTTAGTATTCCATCATGTTTGTAAATAATTATTTTTTACTTTCAGTTAAGAAAAATCGTCAAGTTTACATTCCACAGATAAACGAAATTAGTATGAGGCTACCCAATGCCCCTCCTCTCTCTCAACCTGAAGATGTTGATTACAGCACCTTCTGTAATGGAACTGACAAGAAAAATTGCACTAATGGTTTCTGTTACTGCCCCCATGTTTTGAACGTGGAAAAAGATAGTCTTGTGGAACTTATCTTAGTGGATGAAGGTATGTTGGGTCTTATACTTTTTCCTTCAGTCTTTTTCCTCATATATTTGTGGATGAAGGTACATTGGTTTTTGGAAAATTTTCTTTGTTATTTATCCTTTTATATTTGTGAATGAAGGTATGTTGTTTCTTGTTACCATTTCTTCAGCCTTTATCCTCATATTTGTGGATGAATTTATATGGCTAATGGCAGGCTGTAGTTTATTCTCTTTCCACTAATATTACTGAATAAAATTATGTTGATGCTAATCATCTTTTCATATTTTTTTTTGCTAATGTTGGTGAATGGATCTTAGATATCTGCTGTCTTTCCTCATTCTTTTTTTTTCACTTATATTAGTGGAAGAAGGGTCATAGATATTTTTAAGTCCTCATTAGCTTTTTGTTCATGGGAATTCATCTCATATACTATTCCTCTTTGTTGTATAAACTGTTTCCATTTTTTCAAATTCCCAATTTATATTGAATTACAAAACAATTCTAGTATATGCTCTAAAAAAATTTGGGGGAATTTCAAGTATATTCGTATACCCTAAGCCAATTATTGTTAGTCTAAAAAGGATGAATATGTAATGCTTTCAAATTTATAAGTTATTATTATCTGAATATGACCTTGATATGAGATTTTTCATGCCATATTTAGTGACTATAAATGAGAGTCAAGTTATACTGTAAAAATGTTTGTATTGACTAAGCACATTTTAAAGTGAATATTTTCCCAAACGTTTTATTACATTTAAAGTAATAAAATAAATAATCTCTCTCTCTCTCTCTCTCTCTCTCTCTCTCTCTCTCTCTCTCTCTCTCTCTCTCTCTCTCTCTCTCTCTCTCTCACACATATACAGTATACTGTACTATATATTTTTTGAAAGAGCTCTAATCTTGAATGATTGTGTGTGAAGTATGCTTATTGGAATGTGCCTTAAAATATTTTCTGCGTTTCCAGTTTGTGTTTATTTTCAATATATTTCACAGTTCTAAAATCATATTAATTTCTGTATAGCGGTTCTTTGAAACCATGTAGAATGTTTTGAAGCTTTTTGCTGTTGTTAACATATCTCAAAAGGCTTACTACTAAGGAACTTACCTCAGTCGGGTCACTATATGTAAATTCGTGCAATGACATGTGTAGTAGATGTTTTATTGGCATGCACGTTATGTAAGTTATGTTTATTTTAGAAACGGTTTTCCACCTCTAGTTTCTGCAGAAAAGGAAATTATATTAACTTTGTGTAGTGTATCTAATCCTCTACGGCTAATATATTATAGATGCAGTATGCATACTAAAGCCATAATCCCACTTGTAAGGGAGGTGGCTGAGTCAAAGCAAAAATCTTCACTCTTTGAAGGAGGAAAAGACAGTGAAGGGATTTCCGTTTACCTCGTTTCAGCCCAATTAGTCGACTTTTATGACAGAAAGGGACTAAGTAGGTATTTTTGCTTGGCATATGTTGCTACTTCAGTCGTTTCTGTATACTTTCTTTTCTACAACACGCAGGGAAACATGTAGGAGGTATTTTTGTCCTCCCCTCAGGGGGAACAGCCAATATTCAAGTATTAATACACCTTTTATTTTTTTAATTTTACCTTTTTCATGTATGTGAATTATGTTGCAGGATATGTTTATTGGGCAAACCATCCATTCCATATCCATGGTCATACTTTCAGTGTCATTGGGATGGGACGCTTAGGAGAAAATACCACATTGGAAAAGGTAGTGTCTCATTTCTCATTCTATAAATATGAATAAGATATGATTGTGCGAAAATACCAGATTGGAAAAAAAAGTTTTTTTTATTTTAATTATATATTCTCGTTTTGTGAAAATGAATAAGCATGATTGAGAAAATATTTCACTGAAAAAAGTACCATGTTATTGTAATTAAACATTCTCATTCTATTTAAATGAATAAACATAGCTGTGAGAAAAAGATTTCTTTTAGCGAGAAGACAGCGAATATAATTTTATTTGTGTCTTTGGTTTTGAACATTTTATCAACTGTCAGGTATAATCAGGATGCATAATATTATATGCTCTGCATAAGAAAATTTAATATTAATATCAGGTAATAAGTATTTTGATATTAAAACTGGGTTTCAGAAATTTTGGTCTCAAGGAGGATTTTATATTAGATGATTTAGAAAGCTAGAAAATATATTCTGCGAAATGGAACTGGATTGTGATTATAGACTTTTATGATAGTTCTTACTTCTGATATGCACATTTTAAGCAGCAGGTAAAAATATTTATTACTGAAAATCAGTTATCTGGAATGACAGAAAAGAAATATTTTTTCAATCAAAATACATGATCTCATAAGGCAGTAGTGTGATCACAATTGCAACAAAATAATGATATTATTTAAAGACTCAAGAAGTGACAGACCTGCATTCAAACCCACCACAACACGTTTGGAGGATATCTAGCCTTAATTCTCCAGCTCCAAACTGTGTCTATCCCCATTTGAATGAAGATTAGTAGTGGCATAAAAAGGTAACAAAAAAGGTTCTACATACAATGACCATGCTTGTCATTTGATTTGAGGCGAGAAAATTTCAGGGAGGTAAAAATAACCAGCCCCCTCGTCACCTATCCTCCCTAGTTACTTTTTGTGCCACGAATGGGAATATGAGTGTGGATATCATTCACCCATCCCCTATCCATCTTAGTTGCTTTTTATGCCACACAAGGAATATGAGTGTAAAATTCATTCGCCCCATCACATTAAATAAACCTTTTATTTGCCTCCAAATGATATGCAAAGATTGCTTGAAATATTTTCCCCTTCCACCAGGGAACTTATATAGGATATGTCAGAATTATCACAATTAGATAGTTTGAACCATAGTTTAGCAAATTATAAGTAGATCTATGTTAAAAGTTAGATGTGATATGGAAGGATATTTAAAATTAGAAGTGGTAATTCCCCAACTCCTCTCTGTCTTCGTCCCTCCCATAATGGGGATTAAAAGTGACATGTGAAATTTAAAACAAATGGAAGGATATTTCAAAATTAAAGAGGTTCTGAAGGAACCAAAAGTATTGAAGATATCTATGCATAATCTGTGCTTATAATTTTCTCTTGGTCATTACAGGAGGATGCTATAATGCTTTGCTTTCTATATCAAAGGGGTTAGATTTTTTCTGTATAGGGACATATGATGAATATTGTATTACTTTACTGTAGAGTGTATTTATATCAAAATATATTTTTGTTATTATCAGTTTTCTCTGTAAGATCAGAAGGCATCATCTCTATGTGTGTGTTGACTTTTGTTTTTCTTCAAAAGGATGCGCATGTGTTTTGGATATATTCCTACCTTTTTGTGGAGTTATAAGTGTGACTGTTTTAAATTTCTAATATTTCCTTCTTAAAGAATAATTAATTAAGATTGTGTGTGTTTTTAGATAAATAGATCAGGGTATATCATATAAAAATAATGCTCTGGGGAAATATTTTTTCAGACCCCATTTACTGGATAAAATTGGCCAAGTGAACATTTATTTATTTTTATTTAATTTATCAGTTATTTATTATTTGTGCACAATATCATCTTTCCTTCGATCTTCAGACACCCTCTAAAGGGCTAAACAGACGATCAATATTACTGACAGTATTTCCTGTACTGTCATTATTACTGTCGGTGTGTCCATCATATACTGACAGTAGTTCACACCAATAGAATAGTGTCAGTATTTTTACTGACAGTAATAATGATCGTCTGTACCCCCCTTAAGAATATGGCTTCTGTACAGATGTCCTATTCTATTATTTATTATTTATTTTTAATTTTAAGTAATGTAGATGGTTTTCTGGGAACTTGTGTTTTCATGTTTACAAATTAGTCATATAACTCTCAGTACAGAATTTTTACTAGTTTTTCGAATACTGTATTACTTTATATGGTCATTAACTCATTATAGAATTGTTACTACTGTGTTTAGATATTACCTTATTAACTCTTTGATTGTTTTCTAGATTCAAGAACTGGATGAAGCCGGATTGCTTGAGAGAAACTTCGATCATCCTCCAATCAAAGACACCGTTACAGTTCCAGATGGTGGCTACACTATCATTCGTTTTATTGCAAAAAATCCAGGTACACTACTAAAAAGATTGTAATGGTATTTTATTAGTTGCATGTCATCATCTGTTACTTTAGTTATAGAGTGCCCTACTTGGACAGTGACATATCCTTGTTCGTGCCCACCGTGGGACATTAGGAAGGGTATCCATCCCAAAATTCCCAACTCCAACCTGTCTGTGCCCACCCTTAGTCATTGGTATTGATAATGACGCCTAAAACGGCAAACAAACATGCATATGAATATGATGTTCTTGAAAAGCTACTTTCCTATTTCTAATAAGATACTATGTATTGCTGAGAGTATAGGGTAGACACAACCTCAATTAGATGCTTATAAAAGGTTGATTATCATAAACCCTCTCCATATATATATATATATATATATATATATATATATATATATATATATATATATATATATATATATATATATATATATATATATATATATATATAATTATGGGGCATTAGTGTCGCCTTCGTCAGTATTTTTGTTATAAACAATGATGAAAAAAATTATGATTGGACCTGGTAACCGCTCTCTCCCTGATTATTTTATTGCTGTAATAAAGATATAGTCAAGGCGAAAGGAAGAACAGGCTTCAGCCTTACTGTCTCAGTTCTTTTCTCATCGTTGTTATGGTTGTACCTAGCATTGATATGTGAAATATTTATATCATATATAGAGATGAGGTATGAAAGAAAATTCTTCCATAAGTAAGCACTAATGAGAAGTATCATTTCAGGTTATTGGCTCTTCCACTGTCATTTAACCTTCCATGTAGAGGTTGGCATGGGGCTAGTATTTCATGTTGGAGACCAGTCTATGATTCCTAAAGTGCCTAAGGATTTTCCCCGCTGTGGTCACTGGACACCTGAACCTGAGCCAGATTTTCGAGAGAACCTCCTTCAGTTCTTGAAAGATCAGGATGAAGGCAAAATATCAGTTAACTTCGATCTCTTACCTTCAAATGCTAAACAACCAGGACCTAGCTATTCAACTCCCACAAGAAGACCTCACAGTAATAAGCAGTCTAGCCAAGGGAGAAATGTGGCATCGCTCACATTAATTGCCATTGTGGCCGTATTGTTAACACTCGTGTAGTTCATTGTTAGATAATATTTTCACTCAAAAATGACTGTTCCGTTTAGCAGCTGGTTGTTGTAAATTAGACAGTGAAGGTGAACTAAGTGGCCTTAATGTTGGCTGTTTGTTAGTTTGTTAAATATTAATTTTGCCATTGCCCGCCAGAACAGGGGCGACGCCCCTGATAAGAGGACTAAAACCCAGCAAACTTTAACTTTAAACTCTTAAGACAGTTCCTGTTAGCAGCAAGCTATTTAATATTAGACAGTGAAGTTACACTAAATAGCCTTCATCTTAATTCTTTGGTACTTTTTTAAATATTAATCTTGCCGTTTAAACTCTAAAGACCACAGTTCTTGTTAACAGAAGGTTGTTATATATTAGATATGTTGAGTTTCACAATATGGAAGTCTTCAATTTTGGCGGTATTGGTAAGAAAATGCTCTGGTTGACATGATATGTATTGCCCTCTTTCATACATCCCAAACTGCCACAGCCAACCCATGCCTTCAATGAGCACGAGAGCCTGGGAGAGGCTTCAATCACTTGGGCAATAACATACATGCCAACAATAGCTTTTGCCGCTTAATCTAGAAAGACTCAAGTGACTTATCAGTTTGTATTTTCACAAAATGTGCCTCTTTGTGATTTTTCTCATTCAAAAGAATTTGCATGAAAATGCTGCAATGCCATTAATATGCAATATACTTTTATGTCACATATTATATACTTTATTTTTATGAGACTTGAGAGGTTAGGTATTTTTGGCGCACAGTAAAGAATATTGCACCACAGAGTAAAATTACAGAAACAATATATTATTTTATTAGAATATTTTTTGGTAATTATGAAATTATCACATTTAAAATTAGAATTGCTAATTTATAATGTGCATTAAGTGTTGCTTGGATTTTGTATTTACATGTATATACAATGTCTTTTATCCCCCTTGTAAGGGGAGTGTCTGGGTCAAAGCACATGCATTCACCAGCTTTACATTTTACGGTTTTATAGTATGATAAAGAAAGTGAGAATTTTGCATCCTTTATGTGTAATCTGTGTATTTCCAGTGTTCAAATTTTTGCAAACAAACACACAAACATAACATGGTAACTCTTATAACTCTTTGGTGTTTATAAATGGTAACTAAAGTTAAGAGTTTCTCTTGTGATTATTATCAAGTAAACTTTTTATTTAGAGGTACCACTGATATGAACTATGCCTTCAACATATATTTTTTGTAATAAGTTGTAGCATTGTACAAGCTAATCATTATGGTTGGATTGATAGGATTTCAACAGTTTAATATTAGTTTGTATGGTTTAGATTTATATGCCAGGGACTAAAGCTGATATGATTTGTGTTTAGTAAGTTGTAAATTATATGATGGTGTTTTGAACAATAATATATTATATTGCAAAACTTATTTAAGATAATATGATGTACTATTTTTAACGTTATTTATTTTGCTTGTCTGATTGAGTTGGAATATGTGTAATTTATACTGCACATAAGTGGCCTTTATAACAAATCTAAGATATAATCTGCCATCCAGAAATGTGACTTGTAAAATATTTAATTTAACTCTTCTACTAGATATGGTGTAGTATTAGTCCAGTACTGTACACGCATTTACAATGTAAAGCAATGAGTTTTTGAAATGAAAATTATATATTGTAATAGGTTACAGAGAGTCTTTGATAATCATACAGTTTGTCTTAATAAGAACTCTTGAGAGGATTAATGTGAAGAAAACCTGAGTAATCAGTATTTAAACACTGTTTTGATAATCATATATTTTTTCACAGAAACTAGTTTGAGAAGGTTAATATGATGAAAACCTGAGAAATTTGTATTTAAGATGCTTACAGGAATTAATTGCATCAATAAATAAGGGAGTATTTGGTAAACCTGACATTGTAAATGACATTTACGTGATGGGTCTAAATTCATATCTCCAGATTGGTTGTTAATTAGTTTGCAATTTCTTTGTTCTGTAATCTTTGTGATCACAGTTCCTCTTGTGCAAATACTCTATTTCTTGTTGTTTGTGTTTAGATATTACTTGTTATGATAGTTATTTATAGTTATTAACAAGTGAAATTATTGTATAATGATTGATTGTGAGACTCTTTATGTATATAATATTATTATATATGCATGTATACTATCAAACTCAAATAAGTTTAAGTATTGCAAAGCCGTCCATATACTCTGACCATTATATGTGTTGGGAAATCAATATTTGTTATAGATATCATGTTTGCTGCCGTTTAAGGAGAACTACGAGAGCTAGCTCAAAATAACCTTAGGAACATTGTGTTTGTAGACTTAAATAATTGCAACAGTGAGCAATTTTATACTCCAGAAACTACAGGTATTTATATTTTATACTATTTATTTTCTATATATACACATTTAGTTTGGCTCGCTCAATGATTCATTTTTTTCTTCCATTATTCTGGGTTGATTAAGTCCTACCATGGCTTATGTAATTTATTTACATTTAAGAAAATATTGAAGTAATTTTAGCAAGCTATGCTTTTATGAAATTCATAAACACATATAAATTGTGCAAGTCTTATGAAAATTAAATATTTTGTTAGGAATCTTAATTGCAAAAGGCATATAACTTTTTGCTTTTAACTTTAGTTGTGAAAATTGGTCCTAGAAGAGGTAATGAATGTCGTCTTAGTACTGTATTATGTTTGTTTTTGTTTTACATTATTTGTTTTTTATACAGTATTTAATGCAAGTAGTGTGCAATACTTTATAAATATTTGTAGAAATTATATTTTAAATTCTATCAGGTATGCTTACTTAAAGTAGACAATTTTTTCAGATCAAACAACTATTCAACTTTGCGAAAAGCTTTTTATGTTGTTTTAATAAATTTTAATGGTTTTATTTATAATTTTAATAATATGTTTAGTATTGTTTGCCTTACATAGATTAAATTTATTCTTGCTGATTGTATGTTACTGTACCCTCGGGTAAATTTCTATAGGTTGTGCATACAGGATATTCATATGATAATATATGTGTGATAAATTTCATGAATTTATACATCCATTTAGATGATGCATTGTCATCAACAATATAAATGACACAATCTAAATAACAGTAGTATTCACATGGTGAGTTGAATCTTCAGTATAAAGTACAATTGCAAATGTGTTTTTATATGTAATATAATGCAAACTTTTGTGTTACTGAGGATTTTTGCCTATTATAAAATTTATTAAGAACTAATAAGGTATTGTTAGTTTTGTAAGCGCATAATATATCATCTATCTGATATATTATATAAGTTATGCTGTAATAACAGATAAAAGCAGCATTTCAGCTTAGTACAGTATTATGGATATTTAGAATGAAAATCAAGTTAAAATTTAAATAATCATAGAATCATAAGCTAGACTATGTGATATGGTACAGTGAAAAATGTTAATAAATTTTGTTTGTATGAAATAAAAATTAAAGCCATTTACCTCTAGTAAAATAATTGATGTTGATCTGAAGCTCTTATTTACCATTTAATCGTCTATCTGACTACCTTGGCTGTTTCCCTCTTTAATTAAAGTTAAAGTTTGCGGTATTAGCCCTCCTATCAGAGGCATCGCCCCTGCTCTGGCGGGCGTCAGCCGGTGCAAGCCCCAACCCTCCACTGTGGTGTCCAGCCTCAGCTGTAACCTTCCCAGTAAACAGCTTAAACTCTCGGTCCTGAACGGGAACCAATCTGTCGACCTCGCGAATGCGAGGCCAGCGCGTTACCACTGTACTAGCCAGACATAAAAAACAAAAAGAACCAAGGGGATTACTTTGCTCTATGGGCAATGACGAGGGAGCTAGCGACCGTTCAGATGGCACTGCTGGAGTGCCGCAGCCCATCCTCCCGGCTCTTCCACAACCTGTGTCGCTTCACAACTGCTGACTCTCCTACTGCCCCTACCACAGGGCTACCTCTGTAAGATGCTGCCCCGTGGTAACAGCAGATGCCCATCAGAGCTGCATCATAATCGCTCGCCACTCATTCCTATTCCTAGCACGCTCACTTGCTTCCCTCACATCCATGCTCCTATCATTCAGGGCTCTCCATTTAATCGTAAAAACAGCATATTTCTTGGGCGACATGTATCCCAGCACTCGGTACTGGAAAACTAGGAAAATAGGTCAGGATATTGGGAAATGTGTAGAAGCAGTAATATACAAACTTTACAAAACTATCAGTTGTATGCTGGGATGCAGGAATTTGTTACTAGTGAACAGAATTCATACTACTAGTAGGAGATTCCGAGGAACGATAATACCTTATGATATTTTCATCATGACCTTATATTGCTTAAGCCAACAGGGTGGCCCTAACTGTAATAAAAGAAAGTAGTCTGTAGAGCCACATCATATCCTATAAGCCATTCTGTATGAAAAATATTCTGGAATGATAGGACTGTCAACTATTTTATCTCCTGTCTCCATTAGTTGGCTTCTATGCATGCAGGGAAGTTAAATGGGGAGGTCTTGCTAATCCCATCCCCAGGAATATCGCATATAGTTGACACTTATAATACTAGAAAATGCAGTGGTAGAATCCTTTACTTCCACAATTATGGGTTACCCTTATCAGCTCGTCTTAGGATACAGGAAATATGGAATAGGAATAATTATCTTCAAACTATTATTGATACAAATAAGCAATTTTTATGAATTATCTCCTAAGTTTTTGTGGAATAATAATAATACATGTTATAAACGTAATAATTATAATAATATTGGGCTTATGATTTGTTTTATGCACCCCCTCAGATATTGGATAAAGCTATATTTTCTTATAAGTTTTGATATTTTGAATTAATGCCTTTTTTTTTCTTTTTTCAGAAATCACTATTGTCTGTGTTAGGTCCATATATTGGTGGACAGTGGTGGGGACTTATATGACCTAATTTAACTAACCTATTCTACCTAATCTTATCCAACTCAACTAAACTAACATAACTGAAATTTGAAGCCTAACATATCTTAATAGGGTTAATTTGGCTCTCCATACAGCAGCTAGACATATTTCAGGAAGTGGTGGTAACACTGATTTCTCGGTTAGGCTATATAAGGGGTGAATAAAAAGAACCTTAGTCAATAATTATAAAAATAATAATAACATAAGAACATAAGAACATAAGAATAGAGAACACTGCAACATGCCTACTGGCACACACGAGGCAGCTCCATTTTTGAATTGTATTTTCAGCATGTCTAACCTATTCTATTCTACTCTACTTATTTATTCTGTTTTTCTTTTTATGATTTTTCTAATAAGCACTAACCTCTTCATACCCACCCTACCTCTGTCATATGTCTATCTAATCTACATTTGAAGGTGTCTAAGGTATTGGCATTTACTATCCTACTAGGAAGCTTGTTCCATGCATCAGCTACTCTATTACCAAACCAATTTTTACCAATTTCCCTTCTGAACCTAAATTTATCAAGCTTAAATCCATTATTACGAGTTCTGGTTTGATCATGAATTTTTAAAACTTTATTAATATCTCCCTTGTTAATCCCTTTAAACCATTTATACACTTCAATCATATCCCCCCTAACTCTTCGCCTCTCTAGAGAATGTAGATTAAGTTTTTTTAATCTGTCCTCATATGGTAGATTTCTGATATTGTGTATCATCTTGGTCATTCTTCGTTGCACTCTCTCCAAGGATTCAATTTCCATTCTATAATAGGGTGACCAGAATTGCACAGCATAATCTAAATGGGGCCTAACTAATGCAAGATAGAGCTGCAAAATAACTTTTTCCGTCCTATTGCTGACGCTTCTTGAGATAAATCCTAAAATTCTGTTTGCTTTATTTCTGACTGCTGTGCATTGCTCTCTTGGCTTAAGACTACTACTCACAAGAACTCCCAAATCCCTTTCACACTGAGAACTCATGATTTCATGGTTATTTAGCTTATAACTAGTATTGTCTTTTATAGTACCCATTTTAACTACTTTACATTTTTCAACATTAAATTCCATTTGCCATTTGTCCGACCATTCAGATAATCTATTTAGATCTTCCTGTAAAGCATGAATGTCTTCTTTTCCATTTATAGTTCTACCTATTTTAGTGTCGTCTGCGAATTTACTTAGGTTACTACTGATATCCGAATCCAGATCATTTAGATATACGATGAATAATAGAGGACCCAGTACCGAGCCTTGTGGTACCCCGCTTGTAACCGAGCCCCACTCTGATTTCTCTCCATTTATGCAAACCCTCTGTTTTCTGTCTTTTAACCATTGTTTGATCCATCTGAGCACAGCTCCTCCTATACCATGAGCTTCCAGCTTTTTAACTAATCTTTTGTGAGGAACTCTATCAAAAGCTTTGCTAAAATCTAGATATATTGTATCATATTCTTTGCCACAATCTACTGCCTCGTAAACTTCTGAATAAAAAGACAGTAAGTTTGTAAGGCACGAAAAACCCTTAAGAAACCCGTGTTGTGAAAGTTTTATCAGTCTGTGTAATTCTAGATGTGCCCTTATTTTATTTGCAATTATGGATTCTAGAATCTTACCCACTGTTGACGTTAAACTTACCGGCCTATAATTATTCTTTTTAACACGTTCTCCTTTTTTAAATATTGGTACCACATCTGCCAATTTCCACTCCATGGGTACCGATCCTAATTTTATTGAATTATTAAATAATGCAGTTAGAGGACAACTAAGCTCTTCCTTGCATTCCTTTAATATTCTAGCATATATGATTCGTTTTATGCTCCCAATCCATAGCTTGCTCGTGAAATCAGTGTTACCACCAAGTCATGAAATGTGCCGCACTGCTCTATAAACAACAAAATTGACCTTGTTTAGGTATGTAAGAGCCACAAATTTACATTAGGGTAGGCTAGTTGGATTATATTAGAATAGTTTAGGTTAGGCTAGTTAGATTAGGTTAGACTGATGAAGTTATCCATGTGCCCACACGAAAAAAAATAGTGATTTCCTGGAAAAACAATTATCACATTAATTCAAAGCACATCAAAACTTATTATAAAAGTAGTTTATTATAAGGGTGCATAAAACGAATCTTTAGTCGTAATCCTAATAATAGTAATAATAATAATAATAATATAATAATAATAATAATAATAATAATAATAATAGTAATATTAATAATAATGAATGAACATGAATGATTTCGAAGGAAAGAATATAAACCTCGACTAATCCAATTCATGGACTAGAAGTTTTATACAAGGAGAGAGGAAGAAGAAGCTCAACAGAAATAATTCAATTTGATAACGACCACGCGACCAGTTTAAAGTATTATTTGCTAGTGAATATTTATGTGCCTCTCGAGTATTCATTTTGCTGTTTAATAATTCGGCCATGTGAGTGTATCAGTGTATAATATATGTCTAATTTGATTTAATATTTCATAAGGGTTTTAATTATTTTCGACCGCTGTATGTTTGTACCTTGGTGTAGCAGTGTTACTTTGTGCTTGAATACCATATATTTGGTTATTCTGTATAAATATTAGAAATATATATATATATATAAACACACGCAAAAATATATATAAACACACACGCAAATAGACAATAAGCAGGAATTGAGCCATAAAAATATAATTATTCAATCTTAGTATTGTTAAGTAAATATTAGG
This sequence comes from Halocaridina rubra, assembly GCA_037179515.1. Lineage (NCBI taxonomy): Eukaryota > Metazoa > Arthropoda > Malacostraca > Decapoda > Atyidae > Halocaridina > Halocaridina rubra. The sequence continues at coordinate 75,510 of JAXCGZ010017250.1, read as the reverse complement.
GTAACTGTTTACATTCACACCCCCAAGTCTGGATAAAAACATTGAAAAATATCTAAAACAGCTATAAAATCCCCCTAAAAATAGATAAGTTTGATTAGTAACGTGTTTCTTAACTAGGATTGAACTAACTTAACCTAACCAAACCAAACCCTACCCAATAAAATAATAAATTATATTAATTGTTTTTCATGACTGTGGGTGTCAAGAACTTTGTCTAGGCTATTGGGAGATGACAAAATCAACATTGATAAATTTATAGAATTAAATTAAAAAGACTGACCCAAAGCTAATAATATTGTGATATTTTACATATTTGAGTCCCCAAATGAAGATGTAAAAGATCAACATATTTTATAATAAGGGTTTAATCGGCTATGCAAAAAGAAAATGTATGCCATCTGAATGGGATTCCTACTTTTACAAATATAGTTTATTTTTCTTTCATTTTTTGGGGGTATATTTGGTTTTATTATTTTTCTTATAATCAATATTTATATGTGTTTTTTGTAATGATTCATTAGGAATTACACTCCTCCTGACGCCAAGTCTCTCCAATTGTCTGGGCTTGGGACCGGAACCCAGTTGTACTGGCTTGCATCCCCCTACTGAATGGCAATGGGGTCAGGCTGCATCAAAAGATTCCAGTTCAGAACTTTTTTTTGTAATGGTTTTTGTCATTGCATGTTGTTTATGGGCATCTATTTCCATTATATATATATATATATATATATATATATATATATATATATATATATATATATATATATATATATATATATATATATATATATATATATATATATATATATGGCCTAGTGGTAACGCTTGCGACATAGATTCTTCAGGTCGTGGGTTTGCGGCCCACCACGGTCAGAGGTTAGAAAGGGCATTCATTCAGGGTAGCGGTCGCTCTTGCCAGATCCAAAGTCCATCTCAAGAAAGCACCATTCTAGCCCTTACTAGAAAAGTGAGTCCATGACGTTAAACCGATCACATCACATTTGTTGATAAATACTGTTAACAGTATTATGCATGGCCTATTGTTTAAGTCATGGTATTAAAAAATTAGTGATAGTACTGTAGTTTTTTTGTAGTCACCGTAGCTCAAGCGGTAGCGTCCGCCACTCTGAGGCATTAGGTCGAGGGTTCGCGCCCCGTCACGGTCTGAGGTTAGCAAGGGCATGTACTCAGGATAACGATTACATCTGCCAAAATAAGTCCTCAAGAAGGCAACCGTCCTAGCCCTTGGTAGAAAAGGGAGTCCATGATGTAATACCGGAACTGTGCTAGTAGTTGGTTTTTATGGTCTATATACAGTATTCACGTAATTTGATTTTTATTAGAGTGATAACTTAAACATTAAGTTTGCAGTTCACAGAGTAGCCATTCGCTATTTTGATTTAATATAACCATTGTTTGTGACGGCTGTATATATACATTTTTATTTCATGTAGTAACTCATCAGTGTATTTATGATGTCGAATGAAATGTAAATGAATTATATATATTTTTTTATTCTATATTTGTGCCCATATCTGTTAATTTTGATGATATTTTTCCTAATGCTGTCTGTACATAAGTGTCATATTTATCTGGATTTGATATTAGGCTAACTTGATATTTTGAAATCATATTTGAATATTTAATCGTTTAAAAATTTAGAATATAAGGATTAAAGTGAGTTTTTACTGGCTTTTTCAAAGAGGAGTTTGGTGATAGAAAAATATAATAAAGAAATAGAAGTACTAATTAGCAAGGGTATGTACTCAGGGTAACGATTACATCTGCCAAAACAAGTCCTTCGCAAGAAGGCAACCGTCCTAGCTCGTGGTGGAAAAGGGAGTCCGTGACGTAAAAACGCTCTTAATTTAGCGCGAGATTTACACTAAATTCCTACTTTGGACAGTAATATTTAATGACGTAATTTATTTTTTTTTTATTTATGAGTCATCATGGAATGATGATTATGTTTGATTAGTTTCGTTAGGATAAGTTAGATTAGGATAAAAAAAAGGCTACGATTAGTTAGGTAGACCTAATTTTAAAGTGACACAGAAAATTGGCGTATATACAGAATAAAAAAAGAATAGAACAATATGAAAGTACGTTTTGCTTGGTGCGATTATCGTTTAACGATGATCGTCAAACGATTGTCTAGAGCATTAATTCTTTGGTCCGATTTCTTAAACAGTGTCAACCTAGGATACCATATTGTGAGTTAGCTAGACACACAAATGGCTTTCATAAACGCATCTGACGCGGTTCTGTGTATGGCTAGGATCCCTTGCGGATCCTAGCCATACACAGAACCGCTTCAGATGCGTTTATGAAATCCATTTGTGTGTCTAGCTAACTAACAATATGGTATCCTAGGTTTACACTGTTTAAGAAATCGGGCCAAAGAATGAGTGCTCTAGACAATCGTTTGACGATCATCGTTGAGCCATGAACGATCATCGTTGAGCGATAATCACACCTAGCAAAAAGTACCTTTAGTTGGCAGAATACAAAAGAAAATAACTGGTGATATAAAAACAGCGAACATAGATTTAAAATATATAAAATGGATCCCTTGTAAGAAAACATTCCTGGAATGTCACCTTTCTCTAAGCTGTCAGTTTGTAGAGGATGATGGAAACTTATTGCTTCCCTTTGGACTTGTGTGTGTGTGCGCGCGCGCGCGTGCTTTTTTCTCAATTTATGCATAGTTTGGGATTTTCTTTTTTAAGATTTTTGTTTAAAGGGTAAAATAATTCCAGCCATTGATTTATAGCGTCCGCGACTCGGAGGCGTCAGGTCGAGGGTTCGCGCCCCGTCACGGTCTAAGGTTAGCAAGGGCATGCACTCAGGGTAACGATTACATCTGCCAAAACAAGTCCTTCCCAAGAAGGCAACCGTCCTAGCCCTTGGTTGAAAAGGGAATCCATGACGTAAAACCGGAACAATTGATTTATTATTATTATTATTATTATTATTATTATTATTATTATTATTATTATTATTAATATTATTTGATGTGAGAACTTTTTCGAATGAGCATTCACTATGGTTGATTATTTTCTTGTTAGTGAGGAAAGGATATTAAAGAACGCAATTTAGGTAAGACTGCGTTAAAGTTGGCAATTTTAACGTTTTCTGTATTTGGGACCTTTCTCTCTCTCGATTGTAAAGTGCTCTCAAGCTAATAATAATAATAACAATAATAATAATAATAATTATTATTATTATTGTTATTATTATTATTATTATTATTATTATCATTATTATTATTATTATTATTATTATTATTATTATTATTATTATTATTATATTCTTCTTCTTCTTCTTCTTCTTCTTCTTCTTCTTCTTCTTCTTCTTCTTCTTCTTCTTCTTCTTCTTCTTATTATTATTATTATAAATGTAGTATTCCTCTTTTTTTTTGCTTCTCCTTCTTCTTCTTCTTCTTCTTCTTCTTCTTCTTCTTCTTCTTCTTCTTCTTCTTATTATTATTATTATTATTATTATCATTATTATTATTATTATTATTATTATTATTATTATTATTATTTTACGTAGATGTGTTATATATGAGCTCCCTTCTTCCCTTATACAGTCACTTGAGTCACATGTAATTATCACCAGCTAATGAAAACCATTTAGTTAAATGAACTAATTAAGCACACTATTAATATCTTATCAAAGATAATAATTAGTTTACTCAAGTTTGTATCACACCTTAACTTTATTTTGCACTAATTATGTAAGTTTCAGATAACATTCGTAATTAGTGATAATTTGAATGAGTAATTTAACAATTTCAATTTCATAAGACAAATACTGCAATAGGTTAAAATTAACATGAGGAAAGGAGGAGGAACTTGGTTTTTAATGTATTGGGTATTTGATACTCGGGTTGAATAATCTAACATGTTACATTTCATAAATTATTAAAGGTAAAAAGTTGAAATTAAGAGAAGGCGAGAGGAAAATTGGTTTTAACATATAACGCATCTTCGAAAATTGACTGGTATTGGTGTTGGGTATATATATTTTTAATAGATTTGAAGGCGCACTTACATATAGTGGCTGTCATCTCCCATGTAAGAGGGGTGGCCAAGTCAAACCACATCCCATTCACCAGAAAAAACAATTCATTCCATCTCTCACACAATACGTGAAAGCGTTACTCTACTTCAGTGTTCCTTATTTTCCCTTCGTAATCTATATAATACTTGCAAAATTAATTTTTTCTAGTGGAATATTTTGTTGTGTGTGTGTGTGTATATATATATATATATATATATATATATATATATATATATATATATATATATATATATATATATATATATAGATGTGTGTGTGTGTACATATATATATATATATATATATATATATATATATATATATATATATATATATAAATATATATATATATATATAAAAAAAAAAATATATATATATATATATATATATATATATATATATATATATATATATATATATATATATATATAAGTCTATTTCTATTAACTTATTTTTTTTTATTTTTTTTTATTAATAATACAATACTCCCACACTAACTACGAAATTTCGTTGTTTTTATGTGTTTTTAACGTTTTTTTTTATTAACTATTTCTCTCTTATAACTATGAAAACATCCATTTAAAATTCATTTAACTTACAATACAATATATTCTGACATGAATACAACAGGTATGAATGTATCTCATTGTATGATAATCACCATTCTCGTACCATATTGTGTGCAAAAATACATTTACAAAAGGAATACACGAAGTCTATCAGCCACTGCAGGAGGTTCACTAAATAGACAATCAATGTTGACTTATTTATTAGGTTTGCGAACTTTGAAAATGTCATTATTTTCTTTGTTGATGTTTTTGTTGTTCTTGCTGTTGTAGAACAATTAGATGTTAGAGTGTAATTGAGAAGGTCAATAACAGGCTTTTTTCAAAATTATCGTAGACGTATTTTTAGGTTCTCTGCATAGTGTTTCCCGATGTGGCTGTACTGCTATCAGATGTGGCTATAGTGCTTCTATTTTATATGTGGCTGTGGTACTTCCATCATATGTGGCTGTAGTGCTTTCATCCGTACATATCTATAGTATAATCATATGTGGCCAAAGTGCTTCCATCCATATGTGATTATAGTGCTGAAATTCCTATGGGGATATAGTTCTTCCTTTTATGGATATAAATATCGTCATCAGAAATAACACACACACACACACACACACACACACACACACACACACATATATGGAAATATTTCACGAGTTGCACGTGATTATTGCATATATGATTTATTTGCCTACTCTATATATATATATATATATATATATATATATATATATATATATATATATATATATATATATATATATATATATAGATAGATAGATAGATAGATAGATAGATAGATAGATTCACACATGTACATATACACTCACCCGTATATGCACACACACACCCTCGCTTGTATATTCTGATGTCCTGTTGGTTTGTGGGAAATATCTTTGAAAAACAGACTAAGATAATATTGTCGTATGCAAATATCTAAGTAATTATATATAGGCTGTAGATGTAATGGATTCTCCTCCAGGCTACGTACATGTATTTGCATAACAGACATTGTACATAATATGAACTTTGTTTTGTGGTTGCCTCATTTATATGTACGATTAAAAAGTATTGTCCCTTAGGACTTGTGTCTGTTGGATGCTCTTATACGCTTTCATGCGTTTGTTGTTGAATACAACATCACGCTGTGTGTGTGTGTGTGTATGTGTATATATATATATGTGTATATGTAATATGTGTGTCTAAATATATATATATATATATATATATATATATATATATATATATATATATATATATATATATATATATGGGAAAATTTCGCTTTGTTTTTCTGTTTGTCGAAAAAGTTTACTAACTCATAAATGGAAATATTAATTCAAAATGTTAGGAATTCTTTTGAGACTAAATTTTCCTAGCCCTGATCATAAATGTGTTTGATTCATTCTTTCTTTGATTCTTTCTTTCCTTATTGATACTGTGTTGTTTAGCAATCAGGGAAATTTACGATTTTTTTTTGTACGTTGTTATAATTACTATTAGCCCACTGTAATTAATATTATTTTCATATTTTATTTGTTTTAATGACTGCTGCTACTACTACTACTACTGCTGTTATAATTATTATTATTATTATTATTATTAGTAGTAGTAGTAGTAGTAGTATTATTGCTTTTCTTGTTATATTCTTAAAGTATATAACAATAGTAATAATAATAATAATAATAATAAAAATAATAATAATAATAATGATACTATTATTATTATTATTATTATTATTATTATTATTATTATTTTATTATTATTATTATTATTATCATCATCATCATCATTATCATTACTACTACTACTATATAAAGCGCAAACACCTCGTGTAAACATCGCAACATCAATAGTGATCCATTAACATGTCATAATTTGAATCATGTTAAGAGCCCCGATAACGATAACAACATTATTGTTTGGAATACTCTTACCTCAGATAAGAACAGAGGTGTTCATAAACTGATACAACGCTTACATATTATATAGCAAGAGACATAAACCAGGGGTTCCCAAGCTCTCTCATACCCCGCACCCCCAGGTCATATTTGATTTATGTTGGCACCCCTTACGAAAGTAATATGACTTTGGTAGATGATGTCTGCTTTATGCAGCTGACTGACTGAGTGACTCTCGAGCCATAGAACAAAGAGTGCAAGTTCCTTTCTGTCACCCCTCTGGGTGTAATGGCACCCCAGGTTGGGAACCCCTGACATAAACCGTAGAAGAGTTCCATGTGATACACAATAGAGATTATGTCTTGAATTATCTATTGCAGTTTATCAGAATTTCTTTTTTTTTCCTTTCTTTATTAACTGCTGCTATGTTGTTTTAAAGAAGGTGACTTGACCCGGTAGAATACCTTTTACACTAGGAATGATATAATCTATGCATGCATACATACATACATATATACATGCATGCATACATACATACATACATGCATGCATGCATGCATACATACATACATACATACATACATACATATATACTTACGTACGGTCTCTCTCTCTCTCTCTCTCTCTCTCTCTCTCTCTCTCTCTCTCTCTCTCTCTCTCTCTCTCTCTCTCTCTCTCTCTCTCTCTCTCTCTCTCTCTCTCTCTCTCTCTCTCTCTCTCCTACCCACATACCAACTATCTATCGATTAATCTGTCGATGTTATTCAAGTAATCCAATAATATTTAATTCAATAACATTTATATGGCTTTCAGAATTTTTTAAAATTTGAATTTCTGTATATTATCCAACTCATGTGGGAGCGAGCTAGTTCATTTCGGTGCCGATCCCGCGCCCGGACCTCGGAGAGAGTTAATGCCAACTGCGGCATTTGGCTCTAAAGCGTTTATTATTTTAGAGGCTAGTAAAAAACAGCGATCCTATGGGAACATGGGGGAAATTGCGGGCACAGAAGAGATAACTTTCCGTAATGTTAGAAACGCAATCGACCGTTTTGTCTCTCAGGCCCTTTTTGAATAGGGTTGGGCTCAGACTTGTTAGAGCCTGGGGATTAGGGCTGGATGCTCTCTTTACGCCCAGCGGTGGGATCGAACCCTTTTTAATGGCTTCCCGACTCTTGTATTCTACCATCGCGCTACCGCGCCCCGTAATGTTAGAAATGTTGAGGTATTTTGAGATTGTTAATGTTAAAACATTTTACGCATAATATTGCTTTGCCCTCTATATCAGCAGCTTATTCCCGTTTTCATATGGGATCGCTAGATTTCGCCAGTTTCTTGGAAACTAGATATGGTATTGGCTCAGTAGTTTTACGGTCATTTGTCGTTCCTGACGCCACCACCTTTGTTGTTACTTGTTTAGTATCGGCATCAAATTGAATTAATTAGTTCCTTCAGTGGCTTAATTTTGTTACTATCTGTTCATGGATGAGTAAAGGGGAGTTTACACGGTCAAACGGTTCGTCGAACGCGGTTCGACAGACTAGTGTTTGAAGTGATGTTCGAACGTGTGAACGGGGTATTTGGTTTTCGAATACGTTCCGTGTACGACAACCAAATACCTCGTTCATACGTTCGACCATCACTTCAAACACTTGTCTGTCGAACCGCGTTCGACGAACCGTTTGACCGTGTAAACCCCCCTTAAAATATCAAAAACGTTTTGGAAAATTCAATTAAAAATTAAACTCCCAATGAAAAATCAGGAATAGTTATATTGAATAGGAGGAATTTCATTAACTTTTTTTATTATTTAACGAAAATATAGATAAGCTGTTCTGGAAAAGAATATTTAAAACTAAGTTTTGCAATATAGCTTAAAAAAAAAATCCCATTTCCCCCCAAAAAAAAAAAATAATACATACATACATACATATACCGTGGCTGTTTCCCCCTTAATTTGGGGGGTAGTCGACGTCAAGAAAGGAAAGTTTGGGGAGAAGTTATTCTCCCCTTGAGAAAGTGTATTGGGAATGTATGTTGTTCCGTTCCGGTTTTACGTCACGGACTCCCTTTTCAACTAAGGGCTAGGACGGTTGCCTTCTTGCGAAGGACTTGTTTTGTCAGATGTAATCGTTACCCTGAGTGCATGCCCTTGCTAACCTCGGGCCGTGGAGGGGCGCGAACCCTCGACCTGACGTCTTAGAGTCGCAGACGCTACCGCTTGAGCCACGGTGACTACATTGAGAAAGTATGTTGTCATTCATAATAATTTTTATTTATTTTTATTTTTTTTGTAGAAACCTCTCAGTGTCCGTATGTATTAGAAAAGTCATATGGGTGAATCAAGATTATTATAATGATTAAATAACATGTATGGAAAATCATTTTGTAATTCATATTTTTTTTATGTGTTTTAACAACCTAATAAAGTCCATTTATATAAAAATCACATAAGAAATAAGACAGTTCATTGTTCTTCCCCCAATTACGGTGGTTTTCCAATACCCACATGGTCACCGAATATTTTGATGTATTCGTTAACACGTCTGTTTTTATCCCTTCACATCTGGCAAGTCATAGTAGTCACCGTGGCTCAAGCGATAGCGTCCGTGACTCTGAGGTATCAGGTCGAGGGTTCGCGCCCCGTCATGGTCTGAGGTTAACAAGGGCATTCACTCAGGGTAACGATTACATCTGCCAAAACAAGTCATTCGCAAGAAGGCAACCATCGTAGCCCTTGGTAGAAAAGGGAGTCCGTGACGTAAACCCAGAACAACCCGAACACATCTGGCAAGTCATAACACACCCCATCTTTTTTTTCTCTCTTTGCTCTATGGTACCTGGCCCCGATAAGGGCAGCTTTCGTTCCCTGTTCCATCGTCACATTCACGAAAAATCTTTTTTTTCATGTTCTTGTTGAAAGGCACAGCTATTGACATAATTATATACTGTAAAACCTCCTTTATAGCCCTAAGAATAAATGTTATAATTGCTTGTGTTGTTAATTTTAAATTATATTCTCTAACTTGATTTGATAGAGGATTAAGATCATCTTCATCTTGCATTCTCTTTCACTAAAAATTAGTTTTCCTAAGTAATTTCTTAGTTTTTACTCGAAAAGAACTGCTCAGAATAGCTGATAAATTTTACTCTCATATAAAACCACAATTTTAAAGTTGAAAACATCGCTATCCGTAAAGAAAAGTTAAAAACATCGCTATTCGTAAAGAAAAGGTATGTCTCGTTTTGCTCCATGGTAGTTAACAAATTTACATGGCCTAATAACCATATGCTTTCATGAACACGCGACTAGTGGCTAGGACATCTAGAGAGCTATCCAGGCTAGTTACTTCCTGCTATGTGACCCTGTTAACCATTGTGTCATTGAGATTTCAGTTGACTTGATTTCGAAGTAATTTCTAAATGAACCTTTGAAAATGAAATCCGAATTGCTGAAATACTTTTAATAAATAAACATCGCCCTCATTTAGATAAAACGCAATAAGTAGAAAAAATAAAGAATCCCAGGTTCATAACAAGGGATTCAAAATAGTTAATATATACTTAGTTCTCTTTTTGTATATAGATATTTTTAATGTTTTAGTCTTTGTGTAAATATATTTTTAGTTTTGATATTATTAGCCTTTTATGAAAGTTTTCGATATACCGATTGTTCAAAACGTAGCATTATTGTTATTGGTGTTGCTATAAATAAATGATTCTGCAGTTTTTGCGCACTTTATATCCACTTTATTGTTACCATACTGAGGTTACCCCCCCCCACACACACACTTATGCGTATTATTTTTTGTTACTTTCACACCCGTCCCATCTCCGACTGTTTTATGCTGTTTTTAGTAGTTCTTGATATTTCATTTTTTTTTTGAACTTGATTTCACCGTCTCAATCATTGTAAATTACTAAATTTAAGTTAAGTTAGGATAGGTTAGGTAAAGTCAAGTTAGGATAGGTTAGGTTAAGTCA
>JAXCGZ010017250.1:57500-60000 GCA_037179515.1 Halocaridina rubra | reverse complement strand
TTGTTATCGTCCTTGTTCTTGTTCTTCTTCTTCTTCTTCTTCCTTCTTCTTCTTCTTCTTCTTCTTCTTCTTCTTCTTCTTCTTCTTCTTATTGCTGCTTTTGTGCCAGCTGCTGCTGCTCCTCCTGCTGTTGTTATTCCTTTTGTCTCTGGTGTTTAATTCAACCACTCATTAAATAAGTCAGTTGAGATCCGTGCCGGTCACAAACCGGAATTAACGGAGTGGTTTGGTGATAGGAGAGTGATCCGGTCTTAGAGCTTCGATCCAAAGCCATTATCCTTTAAGAGCTAGTGTGAAACAGCGACCTCATATGAACGTGGGAAAAGCTGTTAAGTTATTATTATTATTATTATTATTATTATTATTATTATTATTATTATTGTAGTCACCGTGGCTCAAGTGGTAGCGTCCGCGACTCTGAGGCGGCAGGTCGAGGGTTCGCGCCCCGTCACGGTCTGAGGTTAGCAAGGGCATGCACTCAGGGTAACGATTACATCTGCCAAAACAGGTCCTTCTCAAGAAGGCAACCTTCCTAGCCCTTGGTAGAAAAGGGAGTCCGTGACGTAAAGCCGGAACATTATTATTATTATTATTATTATTATTATTATTATTATTATTATTAGTTCTATCCAAGTGAGGCACTGAAGCTACTCTGCCTCCCATAGTTCATTTTCACTTAGTGCGCATATATTCTATGTCTTAGGGCTAGGGACAAGAATACCTCCTCCTCATTGTCGTAAAAGTCGTCGAATTGGGGCGTAAGGAGAGGGCTGGATATCCTCCTTTCGTATTTTTGTAATGCGAGTTATCTCTACTTGTAATTAAAGTCTACGAACTGGGCGGAGGGAGCGGGCTGCATCGCCTCTCGTATTTTTATATTGGGAGTTATCTGGTAGGAAAATTCCAACCAGGCCATCAATAATTCGACCTCTAAATCTGAGTGGTTTTGGAAGGAGTAAAAGGGATTATATTAGTAACAAGTTCGTGAGAAGATTGACGGATGCGTTAGCGTGAGTGAAAACTGGCGACCACCCTATGGGTCATCCATGACCCGTTCCACCCATCCGTGGGTGGATAATCTAAAATAACGTGAGTGAAAAGGGAGTGATTGGGTCTTCTGATAAAGGATCTGGGCTTTGTCTGGGCCACTACTCTTGTTTTGGGGTTTACGGCCTTTGTATATAGTATAGTATTTTATTTATTAATTTATTTATTTATTTATATTATATCTTACGCTTTCCAATCAACTTTGATATGGTCCTTATGTTAAGATTATATCTCATAAAGCTTCTTGTGATAGCATATATTAATTAATTAATTAATCTGTTAATTGATTAATTAATTAATTAATCTTATATATTCATTTAATAATTTTTTATTTATATGTTTATTTTTTTATATCTTACGCTTTCTGTTCAACATGTAAATTATCTTCATGTTGAAAGTACATCTATTTAAACCATGTAATAAAGCATCATCGTTATAATCAACAAAGACAACAACAAAAACAACAACACAAACAACGAAAAATACGATTGCACAAAGAAAACAAGAACTATTTGACCAAGGACGACCAAATACAAAGTTAGTTAGTTTAAGTTTTACGTCACGCACTCCCTTTTCTGCTAAGGGCTAGGACGGTTGCTTTCTTGCGAAGGACTTGTTTTGGCAGATGTAATCGTTACCCTGAGTGTATGCCCTTACTAACCTCAGTCCGTGACGGGGTGCGAACCCTCGACCTGCCTCCTCAGAGTCGCGGATGCTACCATTTTGCCACGGAGACTACACGACCAAACACAAAGTATGAGTAATAATACAGAAATGAAAACAAATAACTAATAATTAGCTAATAAAAGAGAAAAAAGCAAGTGAAAGAGCAACGTAACCAACAACAATAACAAAAAAAACATGACAAATAAAAACTTAAGGACAATGCAAACTTAAAACAAAATTCCTACGTAAAATACAAAAAAAAAAAAAAAAAATCCAGTTACAAATATTCATTAAAGAATTCTTGACATAACCTCGTGAACGAAAAAAAAGGAATACGAAAACATGAATTAAAGAAAAAAAGCGAAAACGAAATGAAACGAAAAGAGAAACTCAAAAACATCAAAATTCCTTCTTAGAATATGACAAACATCAATAGTAAATAATTAAAAACACTCTTAAAATAGCCTCATATACACATCGGGTCCTGCTTTGAGACCTGTTTCTGGCACCGGGCCCCGCATATGTATCTCATAACTGATAAGAAATTGCCAATATTTCCATTGCCTGTGACCTGAGTGAAAGAGGCTTGGGCAACGAGGCCAAAAAAACAAGGATATAACGTCACAGATGGGAAGTGACGTCACGTGTCGAAGGTTAAACTTAATAATGGAAATGTTGGAAGAAAATATTATTTTGGTAGGTCGGGCATATGAGTGCTGTTAAAACGCGTTTTCAACTTCATTTAAAATGATAGTGAATGTGAAGACGGTGAATATAGTGACGAGAA
>JAXCGZ010017250.1:27500-45000 GCA_037179515.1 Halocaridina rubra | reverse complement strand
TCTACACATACATGTTCACTTAACTCTAATATTTTCATAAATATGCAAGAGAGAGAGAGAGAGAGAGAGAGAGAGAGAGCCGAAGAAAGTGCTTACCGAAGCAATTCCCGTGAAATTCAGCAGGTGCCACATGCGTAATCTTGAGATATTATTATGACATGATATTGATATCATAAATACTTATATCGGTTGGGAATTTTAAGGCTCTTTAGGCAGAGAGCGGAAAACCTACTCATATCTAGTTTATTTTTCCATGCTAGAGGAAAGTAGGCATTGGGAACACATACACGCACACACTTGTATGTGTTTGTATGTGCACGTATCACAATATATGATATTGATAGATTACCTAGATATATCAATATATACGTACATAAATGAGAGGAAAGTAGGCATTGGGAAGACACACACGCACACACTTGTATGTGTATGTATGTGTACATATCACAACATATGATATTGGTAGATTACCTAAATAAATAAATATATACGTACATAAATGAGAGGAAAGTAGGCATTGGGAACACATACACGCACACACTTTTATGTGTCTGTATGTGTACGTATCGCAACATATGATATTGGTAGATTACCTAAGTAAATAAATATATACGTACATAAATGCGAGGAAAATAGGCATTGGGAACACATACACGCACACACTTGTATGTGTATGTATGCATGTTTGTGTGTACGCATACACAGTATTGGATATTGATAGATTACCTAAATAATTAAATATATACATACATAAATGAGATGAAAGTAGACATTGGGAACACATGCACGCGCACACTTGTATGTGTATGTATGCATGTTTGTGTGTACGCATACACAATATTGGATATTGGTAGATAACCTAAAGAAAGAAATATATACATACAGAAATGATACATGAAGTCTTTCGAATGGATATGGTTATGTTTCCTGTCCAGAAGATTTTCATGATCCAGCCATTTCCTTTACTGAATATTTTCCGTATGATTTCTGTTTGATTCCTGTTTGGTATGGTGTCCGAGCTCTGTGATGAAATGCCACTACAAATGAACAGTGATATAGAGGGTAAAAAGAAAAAACGAAGGACTTATTTTGGCAGATGTAATCGTTACCCTGAGCAAGGGCATGCACTCAGGGTAACGATTACATCTGCCAAAACAAGTCCTTCGCAAGAAGGCAACCGTCCTAGCCCTTGGTTGAAAAGGGAGTCCGTGACGTAAAACCGGAACAACAACAACAACAACATAGAGGATCGAACTAACTGGATATCAGATTAGGATAAAAACTTTCATCTTTTTTACTTCGAATTCTCTTTCTTTATCAACAGATATTCTTCTTGGTCATATAGGGTCAGTGTATCACACTAGCCTTAGCCACTTGATTCTTCGTGTTTTTGGCTCGAAGTCCAAAGGCAGATTCACTTCCTTATGCAAATTCTCTCCATTAATATGGGCTTAGGACCGGTCCTTCCGTTGAGCTGATTTGTTCCACCAGTGACAGGATCTGCTTTTTAAGTGCTTTGTGTGATTTGTTTTTAGAACCTGAGTAGAGTATCTATTACGTAAGCTTCTCAGAATATATCCGTAGACTATTCCTCACTTTCGTCCTGTCGTTTGAGAGAGAGAGAGTAAATATATATATATATATATATATATATATATATATATATATATATATATATATATATATATATATATATATATATATATATATATGACGTCATTGCCCATAGAGCAAAGTAATCCTCCTATTTGTTTTCCTTTCTTGATGTCGGCTACCCCCCAATTAAAGGGGGAAACAGCCAAGGTATATGTATGTATGTATGTATGTATATATATATATATATATATATATATATATATATATATATATATATATATATATATATATATAAAACTTCCATATTGTCGATCTTACACATATACAATGGCCGCAATTCCCCTTGTAAGGAGTTAATTGAATCAAAGCACACACATTCACCAGAAGCCAAGCATGCCTCAATCATTCTTCTTTGCTTCCAAGGGTAAAGGATTGCAACATACTCTCAACCGCCGCTCTGCTTGGGTCATCCACAGCGTAGGTGGGCAGAGATCCTCTGCTTTGAGGCCCGACAGCTGCAACTGTCGACTTTAGAGAGAGAGAGAGAGAGATATATGACTTTACCTTTCAGAAAATTAATTATTGGTTTAATATGATTAATTTCAGAAGCATTTAAATGCTGACACTACTGGGTAATTAATACTCTTTACAACTTTTTAATTCATTTGACTGTCAAAACACAAATGACATCATATATAAATCTATTTTTTTTTGTATATTCATGTTGAATTTAACGCAATATTATACTGTATCTGTTTTAATCTGTGAAATATCATATTGACCTCAGAACAGTGTTGTTATTGAACTCATCTAAAAATTGACGTCTTATAACTTCCCCACTAATAAGGATATTCGACCCTTGTCTGGGTTATTTTTACCTGTGTAAAGAGTCGAGCGTCCTCTGCCTCCCAGAGCTCATTCACTCCTTCAGCCATTACCTGGAAATCATTGGGTTCACGTGATTAAAGAGGGACTTCGGCCCCGGTTATCTATCTGTCTACCTTGGCTGCTTCCCCCTTTAATTGGGGGGTAGCCGACATCAAGAAAAGAAAACAATAAGGGGATTACTTTGCTCTACGGGCAATGACGAGGGAACTAGCTACCGTTCAGATGGCACTGCTGGAGTGCCACAGCCCATCCTCCCGGCTCTTCCACAACCTGTGTCGCTTCACAACTGCCAACTCCTCCTACTGCCCCTACCACAGGGCTACCTCTGTAAGATGCAGCCCCGTGGTAACAGCAGATGCCTATCAGAGCTGCGTCACAATCGCTCTCCACTCATTCCTATTCCTAGCACGCTCGCTTGCTTCCCTCACATCCATCCTCCTATCATGCAGGGCTCTCCTTACTCCATCCATCCATCCAAAACTAGGCCTCCCTCTAGCATTTCTCCCATCAACTCTCGCATTCATCACCTTTTTCAGTAGTCTTTCATCATCCATCCTTTCCACATGGCCAAACCATCTCAGAACATTCATATCTACTCTGGCTGCAATTTATCTCCTCACACCCGTTCTTGCTCTCACCACTTCATTCCTAACCCTATCCAGTCGAGATACACCAATCATACTCCTCAGGCATTTCATCTCAAACACATTTAGTTTTCGTCTCTCACTTACTTTCATACCCCACAACTCTGATCCATACATCATATTGTTGGTATATAATCGGGCTCTGTGCTATCACTGTTCTTTGCCTCTGGCTTTCATCAGAGACCTTTAACCTTCTGTCTCAGCAATATTCTTTCATTCTTTTCATTCTCATGTGTGGGGGGGGGGATCTTGAATACTAACTGCATCATCGCACATACCCCCTGAGGTAGTGGGGTAAGAATACTTCCTCTGTGTTCCCCTGCGTGTCGTAAAAGTCTTCTAAATGGGGCGGAGCGAGGGGGCTGGGAATCCCTTCCTCTGTATTTAATTCCCACAAAAAGTCAAAGTATTGTCTTTGACTCAGCCACCCTCTTTATAAGGCGGAATATGGCTTTGGTATATTGATTGATTGATTGTGGGGGGGGGATCTTGAATACTAACTGCATCATCCCCCATATACCGTTAAATGGATCTAATTGGGGTCGGAGCGAGGGAACTGAAAGTTTCCCCTTCGTATTTTCCCCTCTGAAACTTGAAGACACGATTTTTTTTTTTTTTTTAAGAAAAGCGTTGATCAGAATCCTATTAACTAGATAACATAATCGTGGAACGAATGGAAAGTAAGAGTGAGGAACCTAGTGGGATCTTAGTGAAAAGAAAGATGGGTGTCTTAATTCCCCTGCTCCAACCTGTCTCCGACCACCCTCATAAGAACTGAAATTTGTCGTGACTTAGAACAGCAAATAAGCAAAGTCTTTACGAATGAAATTTTGCTTCCTCAATCTACGAACATTCATGGTGCTTCTGACTAGTAATATTGATGTTATGATATGAACATTCATGATAGTTTTAACATCATAATGAAGAATATTATCGATATTAATCGATTACGACGCATATCAGGCCTCATGCTAATACGTAAAGATAATTGTTGTGTTGACATGTACTGTAAATACGCTCTTAGTGACTGCACGTGGCATAGTACGAGTCGTATGTTACTGTTTGTTATTTTGATCAGATATTATGTTAGACTCTGTTTTATTACTGTAATATTCCATAAATATTCATAATGTCATTGGGAATGTGTTCTCGTTGTAGTCATTTGATAATGTAGCTATTTTAATTCCACTCATTTTATACTCGGATTTACGCTTGAATGAGTTTGTGTCATATACATTTGGGCGTTCCGAACCCTGTGTACTCGCACATGTCGAGCTCTCGCACTTGAACGTTATATATATATATATATATATATATATATTATATATATATATATATATATATATATATATATATATATATATATATATATTTATATATATATATATATATATATATATATATTATATATATTATATATATATATATATATATATATATTTTATATATATATATATAAATGAGAACTTGTACGTGTATCCAGCATTGTGCTTCGAGGAAAAAAAAAAAACACTTTTTGTTGCTCTTCTGAAAATAAGTTCGCGCTGAAAGCAGCTCTCATGAAAACAAATAATAATGCACTTCATGTGGCTCTCGGGAGAGCCACATGAAGTGCATTTTGGAAGCAGCTCTCATGAAAAACAAAATGCACTTCATGTGGCTCTCGGGAGAATATAGAGAAAAAAGAGGACCTTCCTGTGGTACTCCAGGAAATAAAAAAAATATGCACTAGATTCATGTCTTCCGAAAATTATGAAAAAAAAATTCTTTATACGGCTCCTGGTAATTGTTACGTTTCATGTATCAGTTCCCCATTATGGGGGTGGACGGAGGAGCTTAAAAAAAATTATATATATATATATATATATATATATATATATATATATATATATATATATATATATATATATATATATATATATATATATATATGTATATATATATATATATATATATATATATATATATATATATATATATTCCTCTTTCTTTGATTTTAATGGCAAATGATGCAAAACTTAGCTTCATGCAAATTTAAAAAAAATAATGAAATATTTAAAAAAAAAAATTTTCTTTTGATTTACATGACAAATAACACTAAGCTTAATTTATAGGATATAAAGCTATTAACAACACTAAAGTTCTTTTGATTTCAGTGGTAAACGAGGCAAAGCTTAGCATTAAAAATAAAAAAATAATTAAAGTAATATAGAAAATACGTTTTATTTATAACCGTAGTCACCGTGGTTCAAGCGGTAGCGTCCTCGACTCTGAGGCGGCAGGTCAAGGGTTCGCGCCCCGTCACTGTCTGAGGTTAGCAAGGGCATGCACTCAGGGTAACGATTACATCTGCCAAAAACAAGTCCTTCGCAAGAAGGCAACCGTCCTAGCCCTTGGTAGAAAAGGGAGTCCGTGACGTAAAAACGGAACGTTCTATTTATAATCATGGCAAATAACGGACTTCTTAGCTTAATGATTCTATATTTTTTCATATATGAAATATAAATTAAATTGCGTTCTCTTATTTTAAACGTCAATTTGATTAAAGCGTAACTTAATGAAAATATAAAAAATCCAAAATAACATGAAAAGATAACTTTCTTTTCATTTACACGGCAAATAACGCAAAGCTTAACCTGAAAAAATATAGGCTTTGTGTATTATCACCGTACAGTGATATTACTGATTCCATTATAGTCACCGCACAGTGAAAAGAACCTAACCTAACCTAACCTAGTCACCGCACAGTGAAAAGAACAGTGGCTTTGTTATCACCGGTCGGTGATAAAATGTTTTTCGGTATTTTCACCGAGAATCTAAAATAATTTATTGTTACTTCTCAATTGCCTTTATGGGATGGTGATAATAACGTCGTCTGTAATATCACTGTTCGGTGATAATAGTCACTCCCAAATATATAAAAAAATGAAAAAAATATAAAAATATATTAAATGAGAATATACAAATCATAGCTAAATAATAAACGCATTACGTTCTTTTGATTTACAAGGCAAATAACGTATAACTTTGTTTGCTTTGTAAATGAACGCAGTAAATGCGAGAGAATTTACATGGAACAAATGCCTAGAATCTTGTTAGTGATCATTTCTATACTGCAGAGCTATTGCGGTCTCCAGCATTTGGAATGGCACTGCATTCCCGATTAGAATTTTTTTTTCCACGGAGTTCTCGTTTTGGGTGTTTTTTTCCGCGGAATTTTTTTTTTTTTTTTTTAATTTTTATTTATTTATTTTTTCCGAATTTTCCATCTGGGGTGTTGTTTTTCACAGAATTCCCCAAGTTTTTACCAGATTCCCGATGTATTTTTTCCACAGAATTTATGATTTATTTATCTCTATACGAATTCCAGCTGTGGTCTTTTATCACTGAATTCCCGATCAGAATTTTTTTTTTCCACGGAATTCTCGTTTTGGTTTTTTTTTTTCGCAGAATTTATTATTTTTTTTAATTGAATCCCCGATCTGGATTATTTTTCACAACTTCCCGTTTTTTTTTATACTGAGATTCCCGATGTGTGTTTTTTTTTTTTTACTGAGATTCCCGATGTTTTTTTTATACTGAATTCCCGAGATTCCCGGTTTTTTTTTTTTTACTGAGATTCCCGATTTTTTTTTACTGGGATTCCCGATGAGGTTTTTTTATACTGAGATTCCCGATGTGTGTTTTTTTTTTTACTGAGATTCCCGATGTTTTTTTTATACTGAATTCCCGAGATTCCCGGTTTTTTTTTTTTACTGAGATTCCCGATTTTTTTTACTGGGATTCCCGATGAGGTTTTTTTATACTGAGATTCCCGATGTGTGTGTTTTTTACTGAGATTCCCGATGTGTTTTTTTTTACTGAGATTTCCGATGTGTTTTTTTTTTACTGAGATTCCCGATGTGTTTTTTTTTTACTGAGATTCCCGATGTTTTTTTTTATACTGAATTCTCGAGATTCCCGGTTTTTTTTACTGAGATTCCCGATGTTTTTTTTTTTACTGGGATTCCCGATGTGTTTTTTTTACTGAGATTCCCGATTTTTTTTTATTGATATTCCCGATGTGGTTTCTTTTTTACTGAGATTCCCGATGTTTTTTATTTTACTGAGATTCCCGATGTGTTTTTTTTATTGAGATTCCCGATGTGTCTTTTTTACTGAGATTCCCGATGTGTTGTTTTTTTTACTGAGATTCCCGATGTGTTTTTTTTACTGAGATTCCCGATGTTTTTTTTTACTGAGATTCCCGATGTTTTTTATTTTTGCTGAGATTCCCGATGTGTTTTTTTTTACTGAGATTCCCGATGTGTCTTTTATACTGAGATTCCCGATGTGTTGTTTTTTTTTACTGAGATTCCCGATGTGTTTTTTTTACTGAGATTCCCGATGTGGTTTTTTTACTGAGATTCCCGATGTGTTTTTTTTTTACTGAGATTCCCGATGTGTTTTTTTTTATTGAGATTCCCGATGTGTTTTTTTTACTGAGATTCCCGATGTGTTTTTTTTTACTGAGATTCCCGACGTTATTTTTTTTACTGAGATTCCCGATGTGTTTTTTTTTACTGAGATTCCCGATGTGTTTTTTTTTTAACTGAGATTCCCGATGTGTGTTTTTTTTTTTTACTGAGATTCCCGATGTGTTTTTTTTTACTGAGATTCCCTATGTGTTTTTTTAACTGATATTCCCGATGTGTTTTTTTACTGAGATTCCCGATGTGCTTTTTATTTTTTACTGAGATTCCCGATGTGTTTTTTTCCACAGAATTTACGATTTATTTATTTTTATACGAATTCCAACTTGTTTTTTTTTTATCACTGAATGAATCGAATATTTACCGAATTCTCGGTTTTAATTCATTTCAAAGAATTAATTGACTTTTATGCTGAGAATTCCTGATATCGTCTTTTTCACAGACTTTCCGATATATCTCTCTATTTTGATTGAATTACTGAATTCCTACATTAATTCTTTTCTAGTGAATTCCTGAGTATATATTACAATGAATTGCTGATTAAGCCTTGAATAGGTAAGTACTTTTCGCAGATTTCCAGATTCATTTTTTTTCAGTTAATTTTTTCAGTAATTCTTTCCCTGTGAATTCTTTCATTAATCGAATTGATCAATTTTTTTTTTAACCTTTATTTCCATTATACAATGGGTATTCGTCAGCCGGGGCAAGCCCCAACCCCCCACTGTGGTGCCCAACCAAAGCAGTACCTGCCAGGAAACAGCTTAAACTCTCGGTCTTGGACGGGAACCGATCTCTCGACCTCGTGAATGCGAAGCCAGCGCGTTACCACTGTACTAGCCAGCAGTATTCTCTTTATTGAATTCACGAATAGGGCTCTTTTCACTGAATTCCTGATATCACCGCATATCCTGTTTGACCTCTTCGTAACCGTGTTTTGTTTTTGTTTTGCACTGAATTACCGAATTGGTCTTGCTTTGAGTGAATTTCCCTCTTGGTGTTTTTACACCTAATTCCTGTTTTTGTCTATTCATGGAAACTTCGAATTGGCACTTTTTCCATCTTATTCTCGACTAAGTATTTTTTAATGAATTTCTAATTAGGTAGTTTTTCACTGAAATTTCAGTTGAATAGTTTTACGAGAATGCCCAGTTAGGCAGTTTTTTCACTAAATTTCTGATTAGGTAGTTTTCCATGATTTCCCAGTTAGGCAGTTTTTTCACTGCATTCCTAATTAGGTAGTTTTTCATGATTTCCCGATTAAGCAGTTTTTTCACTAAATTCCTGATTATGTAGTTTTCCCAGAATTCCCGATAAGGCAGTTTTTTCATTGAATTCCCAATTACGTAGTTTCCAAGAATTCCCGATAAGGCAGTTTTTAACTGAAATACCTATTATTATTTTTTTTTGCACTGAAAGTGTGGTTTGGTATTTTCACTAACTTCTCGAAAAGGCATGTTTTTTAACTCTGAATTCCAGTTTAGTATTTTTCCCACGGAATATCCGATTACGTGTATTTTTTTTACTGCATTCCGGATTAACTATTTTATTAACTGAATTCCTGAAAATGTTGTCTTAGTACCGAGTTCCTGATTAGATACTTTTTTCACTGGTTTCCCGATTAATTAGTTTTTTCACTGAATTTTCATTTTTCTCGAAAAGGCATTTTTTTTACACTAAATTGCCGTTTAGTTTTTTCACTGAATATCCGATTAGGTTTTTTTTTTTACTGAATTCCAGATTAACTACTTTTTTTTCACTGAATTCCTGATAAGGTTGTCTTAGTACCGAGTTCCTAATTAGGTAATTTATTTCACTGGATTCCCCATTAACTAGTTTTTTCACTGAGTTTTAATTTTTCTTTTTTTTTCTTTTATTGAATTTTAGATTGTTTTTTTTTCACTGAATTTATGGTTATAGATTTTGATGATTATGGATATTAAATTCCCGAGTTGGTTTTTGTTTTCACTGAATTCGCAGTTTAGTCATTGATTATAATGGGTTTTTATTCAACTAATTCCCAAGTTGGTCTTTCTACAGTGAATTCCAGATTTGGCCTTTTTTATTGATGAATTCAGTATTTGGCCTTTTTATTGATGAATTCAAGATTTGGCCTTTTTATTGCTGAATTCCAGATTTGGTGTTTTTAATGAATTTCATGAATGATATATTGTAATTAAATACTCGAATAGGTTTTTGTTCACTAAATTCTCGAATAGGTAATTATTCTGTTAATTCCCGAACAATTTTTTCAATTAATTCTAGTTTATGTCTCCTCTTCACCGAATTCCCGATTAGGAATTTATATTAAAATTTCCAAAAAAATTTTTCATGAATTCCCTAATATATAGTTTTTCACCGAGACCCTGATTAGGTAGTTTTTTTTAATTATTGAATTCGAAATTAGATTTTTCCACTAATTCACAATTAGATTATTCCCTCTGAATTTTCGATTAGGATTTTCTTCATAGAATTCTGATTAAGTTATCTTTTTCAATGAATTCACGATTACATATTTTCACTGAATTCGCAATTAGATATTTTTCACTGAATTTATCATTAGATTTTTTTCACTGAAATCCTGACCTTTTTCTGTTTTTTACTGAATTCTTCATATTGTGTTTAGTGAATTCTCGATTTGGTGATTATTTTCATCGAATTCCCAAATTGATCAGTGTTTTTCACAGAAAACGCATTTTTTTCACTGAATTTCAGTTTGAGAGTTTTATATTTTACTGAATTTTCGAATGTTATTTTATCTTGAATTCCAGATAAAGTGGTTTTTCAATGAATTCCTGATTTGTGAATTCCCATTTGATCGTTGTTCTCTGTGGGGTCCAGATTTTTTTTTTTGCCATTCCAGTATATTCCCAAATTGGTCTTTTTGCAATAAATTCCAGATTTGGCCTTTTTCACTGTATTCCAGGTGTGGTCTTCTCTTTTTTCACTGTATTCCAGGTGTGGTCTTCTCACTGAATTCCTTGTTTGCCTTTCTCCTCATAATTCCCGATTTGGTCTTCTCACTGAATTTCCAGATTTGTTCTTTTTCATTAAATTCTAGATTTGGTTTTTACTTTCTCTGAATTTTCGTATAGGTCTTACTCTCAGCGTTCGATTACGTAATTTCGTCACTGAATTCCCAAATAAGTATTTTTTTTTTATCTGAAATCCCACTTTTTTTTTTTTACTAAATTCCCGATCAGGTATTTTTGCTCAGAATTTCCGTTTTGGTATTTTTTCGTATAGGTCTTACTCTCAACGTTCGATTTCGTAACTGAATTCCAAAATAAGTATTTTTTTTTTTACTAAAATCCCATTTTTTTTACTAAATTCCCGATCAGGTATTTTTGCTCAGAATTTCCGTTTTGGTATTTTTTTCCACTTATTTCTCGATTAGCTTTTATTACCATATCCCCGGTTGGGTTATCGTTTATTGCTAAATTCCCATACAGGTGTTATCTTAAGCGAATTCCTAATCTGTTCATTGCTCTTTGAGAAATCGTGGTTTCTTTCGCTGAATTATAGCTAGAATTTAGAATTAAAAGTGCGTAAAATAACAGCGAAATATAAGGAACAGAACGTTCCCGTTATATACTCTATACATATGCATGGCCCCATTCCCCCTTGTAAGGGGGTGGCCGAGCTAAGAAACACACATTTACCACGATCCACACATACCTCAACTAGTTCTCTCAGCTCCTTTGGGATAAATAGTTGCTACATTCCTCCCTACCACCCTGCTTGGGTCACCCACAAGGTAAGCGGGTAAGGACATTCTACAGTGAGGCCTGACAGCCGCAGCTGGCTTATTCTCACTGCTTCATCACATGGCAAATTACCATCAAGCCCGTCCACCATACTTCGCTTTACTAGCAGGTGCGAGAAATTCCACTGGACCGTTTCACCTATTCGCAATCTTCCTCCACTCATTCCTATCTGTTGCACTCTCACTTCCCTGCTCCACTGACTTTCCACGTGCATTCACGCCATCCATCCACCTCATTCTAGGTCTTCCTCTTGGTCTAACTCCAACCAATCCAGCACTCCACGCGCTCTTCGCTATTCTTTCCTCACTCATCCTTTCCATGTGTCTAAACCAACTCAACACTAAGAAAAGATAATTATAGCAGTACAACAAGTATAAGTAATTGCCGGCATCAGCAGAATAGCAGTTGTGGTAGAAGTAGGAAATGAAAAGTAACAAAGGCAAGGCCAGTAAAAGAAGCCATGAAGACAGTAGTTGAAGGAATTGCCTCACGACTAGCTCTCTCTCTCTCTCTCTCTCTCTCTCTCTCTCTCTCTCTCTCTCTCTCTCTCTCTCTCTCTCTCTCTCTAAGCTCTGGGTTGAGTTGAGATTAAAGAATAGCGATTCTAGCGAGTGTTGTAATCCTCCACTTAGAGGTGGAAAATCTTCAGCAAGTATTCAACACGTTCTCTCTCTCTCTCTCTCTCTCTCCTCTCTCTCTCTCTCTCTCTCTCTCTCTCTCTCTCTCTCTCTCTCTCTCTCTCTCTCTCTCCTACTTCTTCTTCTTCTTCTTTTCCTTCTTCTTTTTCTTCTTCGAGCTGTTTTATATCCTTTCATCCCCTAAATCCTTCGTTTTTGTTAGTTTATTGTTAAAATATTCCCGTTTCCTACTTAATTTTTTACTTGTACTTTTTTCTTCCTTTTCTCTTCCATTCTTTTTATATAATATCATATTGTTTCGTTTATTTGAGCTGGACCTTTCAAAATATATAAAAGATAAATAGATAAGGAAATATGTACGTATACATGTACATTATATGTGTACATATTTCTTTTCGGGTGGGAAAATACAATAATAATGATAATAATAATAATAATAATAATAATAATAATAATAATAATAATAAACCTTTATTTCCATTACAATACAATGGGTAATCGTCAGCCGGGGCAAGCCCCAACCCCCCACTGTGGTGCCCAACCACAGCAGTACCTGCCAGTAAACAGCTTAAACTCTCGGTCTTGGACGGGAACCGATCTTTCGATCTCGTGAATGCGAAGCCAGCACGTTACCAATGTACTAGCCAGCAGGGATTACCCGGCCCCTCTCTCCACCCCATTTAGTCGACTTTTGCAACACTAAGTAACACGGAGAAGGTACTTGTGGCCCCCCCACCCCATGGGAAACATGAGGAAAATGTTGAGTAATGGAGAGAGAGAGAGAGAGATTCATTGGAGGTTGAAGCCTCTCAGCTCCTCACATGGACTAAACCCGCCCAAATCCAAGTTAGAAAGGAGAAACTGTAAAGCTAGTGATACAGAATGAGTGAGTATGGGAGGCAGAGGCAGTTCAGTAACTCATTTGGATCGAATCCACCCAACTACAAGATATTTTAGGCTCTTTCACAACAAAGTGTCACGTCGCACGTGGCATGCCAGTTGAAAACGAGCATTGGGTCGCACGTGGCACATGGGACGTGTCACGCCACATCTGCATGAAAGGTTTCATATATTTCCGGATGTTCGTTTTCAACTGGCGTGCCACGTGGCATGCCACGTGCGACGTGCCACTTTGATGTGAAAGTGGCCATAGAGTAAGAGGTGAGGAAAGAGTGAGCAAGTGAGGAAAAAACACTCAGTGCCTCTTTTGCACAGAGTGCAGCCAGTCCCAAATAGAGATATAAATAAGTAAATAGATAGGGAAATAAAATTAAATAAAAAATAAAAATTTAAATAATATATTTAAGATGATAAGCATTATTAACTAGGAATATGTAGAAAATAATTATATATGTAGGTATGGATATATATAACGTAGTCACCGTGGCTCAAGCGGTAGCGTCCGTGACTCTGAGGCGTCTTGTCGAGGGTTCGCGCCCCGTCACGGTCTGAGGTTAGCAAGGGCATGCACTCAGGGTAAGGATTACATCTGCCCAAACAAGTCCTTCGCAAGAAGGCAACCGTCCTAGCCCTTGGTAGAAAAAGGAGTCTGTGACGTAAAACCGGAACGAACATGGATATATATATAACGTACGCACATACACAAAAGTACATGTGCGCAAACTCACACATTTATGAATAATGATTTGAAGCAACTAACACTTCTAAAACAACTATTTTCATATAGACATTTCATAGCAGTCAGAAATCTCCATCCATATTTGTAAATAATTTTTGTTTATTTATTTATTTATTTATTTATATTATTTTATTTTTTATTTGTTTTTCCTCCGAGGTCAAGACGATTTTTCCCCTCTCCTCCTCTAACTAACTTTGGTGGTTCCACTTTCCTCTGGCCTGATTTGTTAATGAAATTCTCGTTTCATTCACATTCTGAAACCTTCGCTACAAGACATAACTTTCTATTCTAACGCCCTCGCAACCTACCCACCTACAATGAGTAAGTTCTTAGCATCTGATTGGTCGCATAGAGGTATTTCAAACACCCGATTGGTTCATAATTGCCCTCTCTACCTGTACAGAGCGTGTTGATTGGTTAGTCAAACTCTGACGTCATCAGGTTCGAGGGGAGACAGGCTAGGTAGAGGAGGGTCAGATTCAGTCGGCCAGACGCGACTTGCTGGGCGTCAAAGAAGGTTGTGTTTGAGTTCGCAGCGGACCTCCTTGCTCGCCACAACACTTAGCAACACGCGCTCTCTCTCTAAAATAACCTTCTGTAAACTTCAATATAACTTTTTATTAACAAAATTCATTCACTTTTTAAATTCAGTATCAGGCTTTTCAGCTTCACATAAGGAGACTTCCACAAACACACACACACACTTAGTCCAATAGAAGTTCTCTCCAAAAAAACTTCTTCAACCAACTGTTTACATTTACAACAGACCACTTTGGGTTATTTTTAAAACCACATTTTACAAAAGTCAATCTCACGTGAGAGAAATCAACTTTTAAGGAATATTTATTTTCTTGGTTTTTGCTGCTTACCTGAGAGAGCTCAAGAATACACATTTTTCCCCCTTTCAACTTTCAAACCTTCCGTTCCAAGCAACACCCACAAAGTTTTCACACACAAAAAAGCAAGAAGAAGAAACTTTTTTATTTCGAGCTGTTGTCTGCGCTTTTCTTCATCTGTTAAGGTAAAAACACTAAGTCAGGAGTTTTTTTGTTTTTGTCGTGTTCGTAATTAATTGTCTTTCGGATGGACGAGACTTGAAGTTAGACAGAAAAAAAATAGAATAGTGTTGATGTTTGGAGTTTGTTTGTTTGCGAATGTGTTTATTTTTTATTATTATTTTTATTTGTTTTGTTGTCTTTGGCTGGAAAAATTCTCGTTATTGTTTGTAATTGACTTTGTATATTGTTTTATTTTATGGTTTTCATTGGCTAGGAATTTTCTTGTAATTGTTTGTAATTTGACCTTGTTTTCTATTTACGTCTTTATTTTCGTAAATCTATTTAATGTACTCAAAAGCAGTTGTATTTCCATTGTCTGTTTTTTTTTTTTTTTTTGTTAATTTGTTCGTATATTGTCATTATTGTCAGTGTTCATTAATAAAAAAATATACTATTTACTCATTCATACATTTATTTATAAAGCGTTATTTGTCTCGAGTAACATAATACTTTGTAGTAATATAATTTGTAATTACAAAGCATTGTCGAGTAAGGCAATACTTTGTAGTATATAGTTTATTATTACTGAACACTTGATTAATAAAATACTTTGTAGCAATATAGTTTACTATAAAGCATTGTCTTTGCAGCAATATAATTTACTACAAAACATTGTTTTTGCAGCAATATAATTTGCTATTACAAAATGATGTCGAGTAGTATAATACCATGTAGAAATATTAGTTTAGTACCACAAAGCATTGTCGAATATTTTTGGAAATATATACTTTGCTGTTACAAGGTTTAGTCGAGTAATTCAGTACTTGTAGCGATATATTTTGCTATTACAAACTATATCTAGTAATACAGTACTTTGTAGTATACGGTTTGTTATTACAAAACAATGTTTAGCAATACAATATTAACTAACCATACGTTATGCAATTGCAAAGTAAAATCGATATATATTGGTGTAACAAATTCATCAGTGCAATACTCCGTTGCAATGCATTTTGCCAAGAAACATGCATATCTATACTGAATCCTCTTCAAAAGATGTTTATTACATTATAAAATATGCACGTCATTTGAGACGTAATTAATCATTTTGATCCTTCTTAATTACACTGATTTGTGAAAATGAAATGTCTACTCTTTTTTTTTTTCTTAAAGAAAACCCGTGAAAGACTTTGTAAATTATTTAAAAATTTACATTTTTTATTTATGTGAGAGTATTAAAGGCCCGATTTCTTAAACTGTAAACCTAGGATACCATATTGTTAGTTAGCTAGACACACACAAATGGATTTCATAAACGCAACTGACGTGGTTCTGTGTATGGCTAGGATCCCTTGCAGGATCCTAGGCCCGATTTCTTAAACAGTGTAAACCTAGGATACCATATTGTTAGTTAGTTAGACATACACAAATGGATTTCATAAACGCATCTGACGTGGTTCTGTGTATGGCTAGGATCCCGTACGGGATCCTAGGCCCAATTTCTTAAACAGTGTAAACCTAGGATACCAGATTGTTAGTTAGCTAGACACACAAATGGATTTTATAAACGCAACTGACGCAGTTCTGTGTATGGCTAGGATCCCGTACGGGATCCTAGCCATACACAGAACCGCGTCAGATGCGTTTATGAAATCCATTTGTGTGTCTAGCTAACTAATAATATGGTATCCTAGGTTTACACTGTTTAAGAAATCGGATCTAGGATCCCGTACGGGATCAAGAAATCGGGCCAAAGGTCGTGTTCACGACTTGAATGGATATCGAGACCTAGTTAAGAAAATCCATACAAATTGCATTTAATAAAAAAATATGAAACTTCTTAATTATGACCTAATAAAGTATTAGAGACTTATATGGGAATAACAGACAAGATGTAGTAAAACACTTCTGTCAGCAAAAATTAGGGTGATATCACAATCTTATTATTGTTATTATTATTATTATTATTATTATTATTATTATTATTATTATTATTATTATTTTTAGTTCCAATTTCCGTCTAGATTCATTAAACCACCAGTCAGCATGTTGTAAAATATTGCCATTTACACTCATTGCATTAGTTTTATAGTAAATAACTTTTGTTGTCTCTTCCAACGACACTAAAACATTCAGTAATGACGTAGTAACATTCTTCCACTCTCGCGATATACATTGGTTTTTAGAACATATAATTTTGTTTAAAGTATTAACTGCCAACAACACTCTAGACACTTAAAAGCTCCCTTCAGAATGAATAAAAATACTTCATGTTCTGGTTTTACGTCACGGACTCCCTTTTCTACCAAGGGCTAGGACGGTTGCCTTCTTGCGAAGAACTTGTTTTGGCAGATGTAATCGTTACCCTGAGTGCATGCCCTTGCTAACCTCAGACCGTGAGGGCTTCTATCAACCCAAATTAAGTTGGTTTTGGAATACTATATTTCTTTCTTTTGACTACTAAACCTTCCAAAGAAGAGTTCTATAATATCAGTCCAAGATGTAGTAAAATACTTCCGTTGAAGTGAATTATATAAATTTGCAAATCTGAAAATTACTTTATTTGGGGTTTAATTCCATTTTAGACTTTTCAAGAACTCTTTTCTATCCGTAGTATAAATACTTTCGAGGTTAGTAAGGGCATACACTCAGGGTAACGATTGCATTTGCCAAAACAAGTCCTGGGCAAGAAGGCAACCGTCCTAGCCCTTAGTAGAAAGGGAGTTTGTGACGTAAAACCGAATCCATTCATCGAAAAGTACTCTTCATATTATTACTCATTTATTTTCATGTGTTCATTACTATTGTTTTTTTCATTGTTGTTTGTCCTATTTCTTATCCTACTCTTTATTATTATTATT
>JAXCGZ010017250.1:20000-25000 GCA_037179515.1 Halocaridina rubra | reverse complement strand
CTTTTCCTTCGTCTTGGGATTTTCTCGTGCCTTTTTTGTCTGTCGTTTTCCTTTGTGTGACATTACCTCATCTCTGTCTTGTCCTTAACCTTTTTCTTTTCCTTCGTCTTGGTATTTTCTCGTGCCCGAGCCTTTATTGATGAGGGCAGTGTTTGCCTGTCCCGGTGTCACACTCATAAAAAAAATCTGACTGTAAATTATTATTATTCACTGACACAATTAGCTAATAGGTTTCTGACACTATTCCTGAGTACGAAGAAAATTTCATGTGACACTTTCTTACTTACCTGGAAATCATTAAAAAATCAAAGATTATCTCCTTTAATCTCATTATTAATTATTATTATTAATTGACACACTTAGCAAAAGACACTGTATTCCACTAAGTACAAAGATTCATTTATTTTATATGACTTTCTCCTTAGAAAACAAAGTATTATTAAAAAACAAAAACCCTTTCCTTCAATGTCATTGTAAATTCCCATTATCTATTAATAGTAATATTTTAAAGTCATTTCGCATGTAACAACATTAATATCTGAATGTTTCCATGAATGATAAATGTTTAACATACTCTATATTTGTTTTAGGGGAACAAGTCATATATCTTTTATGTTATTGTTCTATTCTTATTTAGAACAGAACTTATATTTTATGAGATGCATATTTTATATATGTTTTAAATATTCATTTCTTATAGATATATTCATGTGCAGGGCTGTTGTTAATAAAAAGAATTTATTTTTTTATGAGGTGGAATTTTGTATATTTATATTTCTTGAATACTTTAAATTCATGCATATTTTTGTTCTATTATACAGGATTTGTTTTATGATATACATGTCTTATTTTATGTCTGTTTGTAGCTATTTACAGAACGCATAAAAAGAATGCAGTGTATCTATGTATCTATCTATCTATCTATCTATCTATATATATATATATATATATATATATATATATATATATATATATATATATATATATATATCTATCTATCTATCTATATATGTATATATATATATATATATATATAATATATATATATATATATATATATATATATATATATATATATATATATATGCTCACATATACGTGTATATGTAATATATTACGTGATGTGTGCCATGGTATGTGTTTCGTGTCTTAAGCTGATACATATATGCGGAAATTATGTATTATTAAAGAAATAATATGTAGTTTACTCGAATTTATTGTGGCATAAGGTATGCTACATGGCAATTGAAAATGTGTGTATAGAGAGAGAGAGAGAGAGAGAGAGAGAGAGAGAGAGAGAGAGAGAGAGAGAGAGAGAGAGAGAGAGAGAGAAATGCTTCAAAAATAAACTACAATAATTTTATATTTTCTGTTATGCAAAATACTCTATTACATTTTTATACACTAATTATGCAGCAAAATATGTATAATCTAAACAGCAATATTTACCAAATAATTTTGATTTATCTCATAAATGATAATCAAAGGAAACATTATTATCGTCTTTGAGACAAGTCTTTCATTAAATTAATTCTTGAATCTTGGATATTTGTATATGTAGATTTTATTAATAGAAATTACATAGTTCTTAAACGTATAACATAAGTGTCTATAATTGTATGGGTCTCTTTTGTGGAACTTAGCATTTTTAGATATAATATTCTTTTTATTGCTGTAGATATTAATGTGTATTTGATTATGGGAATTCAAATTTGACTGTCTCACTCTTCTGAAATATTTATACATATTAGCAAGGGCATTGACCCAGGGTAACGATTACATCTGCCAGAGCAAGTCCTTCGCAAGAAGGCAACCGTCCTAGCCCTTGGTAGAAAAGGGAGTCCGTGACGTAAAACCGGAACACACACACACACACACACACACACATATATATATATATATATATATATATATATATATATATATATATATATATATATATATATATATATATATATATATATATATATACACGCACACACACACACCAGCCATAATATCCCTTGTTAGGGCAGAGGCTGAGTCAAAGCACAAATTCATACGTAAGAAGACAATTAGCCCCATTTACCCACTGTATCTCCCTCGGGTAAGAGGGTTGCCGTAGTTCCCCCACCCCACAGCTTGGGTCTTCCACTGGGTTTATGGGCAAAAATCTTCTACCAAATATATGCATATACATTGGCCTTAATCCTGCTTGTAAAGGAATGGCCGAGTCAAAACAAACATTCACAAGAAACTAATTTTCCTATAATTTCTAACCTTTGCTCCTTGGGGTGAAAAGGTTATTGTAATATCCCCTTGGGACAGCCTGGGTTGGCCGCAGGATAAGTGGGCAAGGATCTTCTGATGTGAGGTCAGACAGAAAAGCAGCATCTATTATATATGATAATTCACCATATACTACCCACATAATTAAATGATATCTGGAATAGTTATGTCTATCTCAAACATTTCGGACTAATTGATCTTTTTTGTGAGAATTTAGTTAGGCGATAGAATAAAAACTCCACCAACTTTATCATTCATTTTATATACATGTTATTGAGAGTTTTGTACATGTTAACCAGATAATTATTTCACACTTCAAAAACATAATTATACACACACACACACACACACACACACACACACACACACACACACACACACACACATATATATATATATATATATTATATATATATATATATATATATATATATATATATGTACACACACATCTATATACACACACTCACGTATTCTCTCTCTCTCTCTCTCTCTCTCTCTCTCTCTCTCTCTCTCTCTCTCTCTCTCTCTCTCTCTCAAGCTTAATTTACTCCATTCGTTTTTAATTTGATTGTGTTGTTGCCGCTCAGTAACTGCAGTATTTCATTATATTGCGTCTAATTTTATTAGTTTTCGTTCATATGGATGTGTACCTCATCATCCTTTAATCTTTCACATGCCTTCGTCTTGTTTCATCAGTTTTCATACTCGTGATCATGTCATCTACTGGGTTAATTTCTCATATTCTTGGCTCTATTTTCGCTACTTTTCGTTCATATGGATGTGTGTCTCACCTTCCTTAATCTTTCATATTGTATCGTATTATTTCATCAGTTTTCATTCTCACGAGATTATCACGTAATGTGTTAATTTCTCAGTTGCTTACTTCTAATATCTTTAATTTTCGTTCGGGTTATCACTTATTATTTTATTTTTCATATAATTACTTATTGTCTCATCACTTTTCGTTCTTATGATCACCCAGGGTGTTAATTTCTTATAAATATTCGTGTCTAATTTCTCTCTGTTTTCGTTCATATTCAGTTATCATATATATATATATATATATATATATATATATATATATATATATATATATATATATATATATATATATATATATATGTATTCTTCTTCTTCTTCCTCTATTTGCGTTCCCATTTTCATATGGGGTCGCATCAGTCTCTCGACTGCTATCCATGGGTTTTGGCAAAAGGGTTTTACAGCCGGATGCCCTTCCTGACGCCAACCCTCCCCATTTTTCCGGGCTTGGGACCGGCACTGGGCTGCTATTTCTAGCAACCCAGAGGCTGGGTTATATATATATATATATATATATATATATATATATATATATATATATATATATATATATTGACTTTGCGTTATTATCTTAAAAGATTATTAGTTATCGCTCATTATTTATCTTACTTTCATTTTATTTCTTTAAGTTTCGCTCACAGCATTAACTTCTATAATTATTATTTTTATTTTTATGCAAGAGAAGGTGTCACTCATTTCATTAATGTCTAAATTCCTTTTCAAATTCTGTTTATTTAGTGTTCATTCAGAAACTGGTGTCACGCACGTCAATAATCTAATTAATCCTTGTAATTATTTTATCTGTTTATCTAATCAGAAGGAGGTGTCACTCACTGAATTAATCTCTCAAGTTAGCATATAGAAGGAGGTATCACCCATTGCGTTAATCTCTCAAATTATTTTATTTTTTATTTCTTTGTTTTCCATGCATTTAGAGGTGTCAGTCTCTATTAATCTCTCCAGTACGAAATATTTCTACAGTTTCAGATCATGAGGGGGTATCACTCACTACAGTAATCTTTCCGAGTCACATATATACATATATACATAATGTATGAATATTTATGTATATATGTATATTAACACCCACACAGATACACACCGCTCATTCACACACGCACACATTTTTATAATAAGTTTGCTATAGGCATGTAGCCTAAGGTTAGCACTGAGATTAAGCTAGAAAAATGCCTTAAGCTATTACTTGTGTTGTAATACGTATTTGAAACACAATATCTAAAGTTATATATATATATATATATATATATATATATATATATATATATATATATATATATATATATATATATATATATATATATATATATATGTGTGTGTGTGTGTGTGTGTGTGTGTAATTGATAAGTCCATGGAAATAGTATTAACTTAATAATTTTTTTTTAATTTTATTTCACTGTTAGTCCCATTTAGGGGTGAACAAAGACGGATCGAAGCTGGGGAATTAAGGCTGGATACCCCCTTCCATCACTCCGTCATTTTCTTAAGCGCGGATCCTCCACCTCCCTAGTCGAGCACTTTACCGCTACGCTACGGCGGTCATTAAATTATGATAAAAATTAATTAATTGAAATGAAGGTTAATTAAAAAAATTTGATCAAAGGTAATATGCCAATACTAGAAAAATTAGATTAATATAATTAAATGTGGTATATGCTAATGTTCCGGTTTTACGTCACGGACTCCCTTTTCTACCAAGGGCTAGGACGGTTGCCTTCTTGCGAAGGACTTGTTTTGGCATGTGTAATCGTTACCCTGTGTGCATGCCCTTGCTAACCTCGGACCGTGACGGGGCGCGAACCAAAAGTATAATTATATCTAACGTAATAGATGGTAAAATTTAATGATCATTAATTAAATTTAACATAAAATAATTAATTAAATGATAGCTA